>SJYW01008307.1:77496-97088 GCA_006410735.1 Raphicerus campestris
GCGGGGACCCAGCGGGGGGCGGCGGAGGGGGGGCTGCGGTGGCAGGTGGGGTGGGCGGGACGCTGCCGCCGCCGCCGCCGCCGGGGAGAGCCGAGGTCGGGTTCGGGGGAGCGGTGGGCGCCCGCAGCGTGGTCGCCTCAGGGGTGGTCGGCGCCGGGCCCGTGGTCGTCCAGAGGGCGGTCGGCGCGGGTCTGGCTGTCACCCGAGGGGGAGTCGGAGTACGTTCCACCGCAGGAGGTGTGACTCGCGAGGGAACGAGCGGCGCCTGAGGGGTGGTCCGAGCGGGCCCGGCGGCGGCGGTCGGCGCGGGCCCGGCGGCGGTCGGAGGAGGGGTGGTCTCCGGGGGCTGGGCTGAGGAGGGCGCAGCCTGGGCGCGGTGGAGGCTGGCGCGCGGGGAGCCGGTCCTCGGGGCCTGGGCTGCGGGAGCCGTGGCCTTAGAGAAAGGGCGGCTGGGCTCGGCCCCCAGCCCCGGGCCCGGCGACGCGTCCACCTGCCCCGCGGCCCCGCCGCCACCGGTGACATTCCCCGCCGAGGTGGCTGAGGCGGCGGCGGCGGCGGCGGCGCACAACAGGGCGAGGCCGCCCAGGCTCGGCAGGCTCCTCATGGCGCGCTCGGCTTCGCCATTCATTCATTCAGTCAGTCAGCCGGTCGGTCAGTCATCTCCTGGCTGCACTCGGACCAGGGAAGCCGCCGCAGCCGCCGCCGCCACCGGGCGCACCATCGCCACCTCCCTCTGACAGGCGGCCGGCCCCGCGGGCGGGCCCCTGAGCGGAGGGAGCGACCGGGCCGAGCGCGGACGGCCCGCCCTCCCTGATTGGCAGCTTGGCCAGGCCTATGGGAGGCCACGCCTTATCACGTGACCTGCCCGCTTCCCGGCCTCTTTGTGGCCCCACGAGCCAATCAGAGAGCGCTGAGGAGAGGGGGCGGTACTAAGGCGGGAGGTGGGTGGAGCGAGCGCCGTTCCAACCGGTCAGACTAGCGGCAGCCCCGGCTTTGTCTGCCCTAGAAGCGGGGCGCGGGCCCCGGGCCCTGGGCGCCGGGGAGCAGACAAAGGACGCGCCCGGCGAGGCAGACGCCGGGCCAAGTCGTCTGCTCCACTGGGCGGCGAGCGCGACCCCGGGATGGGGACTCGGCTCTTGGGAGCTTCCCCGCTCTCTTAAACAATGGGGCGCCAGCGCCTCTCCCGGGCTCGGGTGGGGACGGAGCTGGAACCCCTGCGATGGGCGAGAGTGGCTGCAGCGAGGATGGAGCGCAGCACCTCCTCTGCTGCCCGAGAGTGCCCGGCCTCAGCCCTGCCCTGCGAGGTCTTCGCTGCATTCCCATTTCAGAGATGGGGAAACTGAGGCCCTTGTTGAGGACTTTACCGAGCCAAGACCCACGCCTTCACCAGGCACCTGCTTTGGGCCAGGCGCTGTACCTGACAGGACGGGAGTTCTAGAGACCCGTCAGTAGTCGAAGGTGCAAGCTTCCTGCGTGAGAGGGTGACAGGCTCACATGCGCACTTCACCTTACACCCCCAGGAGGGTGAGGTGGCACGGAGTTGACCCTCAGCTCCAGGCTTCCCGCTGAGTGGTTTTGTGGCCTGAGTGCAGTTTTCTCATCTCTTAAATGGGGTTGATGGCAGCTAACATCCCCACCGCCCACCCTTCTCTCAGAGCTGATGTGAGAATTAAGTAATGCCCTGAAAGGGCTTAACGCAGTGCCTGGCCCACAGTAAACCCTCATTAATGCTGCCTACACTCAGCGTACTGTGTTATGACAAGCCCCACGCCGCAGACCTGCGTGTCCTCAGAGCCGCCTGCCTATTGTAGGGCTAGGGGTGGGCCTGGCCACAGAGCTTGACCCTGGGCGACAGTAAACCCTGTGCGAAGCTGGAATTTCGATGCGCAGCCTCGCACCGTCACCCGGGATTCAGAGCTCACAGAGGCGCTGCAGCGGGCAGGACGCGCTTGTCATCTGACAGGGCTTCATCCCAGCCCCACCGCCAACCCATTCCTGGCCTCCCCTGCGTGACGCTTCCTTTGTGCATGGCTTCCCATTAGTCACCGGCCTCCAACCAGAACTGGGCGATCACATTTGCGTGCGAACCTGTGTATATGTTAATTAAAAATGCACTTGTTTACCTGAATGAGGAGTGGGTGGGGAGAGGACATGTATGTGCTTGTGTAATGAAACAGAAACATGTTTGTGAGTCTGTGATTATGAGTGTATATTTGTATGATCTCCTGAGTATGGGAGCTGGTACCTATTTTTGCATATTGTTTGTTTCTGAATATCTGCACGTGGACTGGTGTGTGTTTTACGTGTCTTCTCTGTGTTTTTACATTTGTACCTATGTGTGGTTGGGATGGTAAAGAATCTGCCTGCAATGCAGGAGACCAGTTCTATCACTGGGTTGGGAACATCCCCTGGAGGAGGAAATGGCAACCAACTCCAGTATTCTTGCCTGGAGAATTCCATGGATAGGTGAGCCTGGTGGGCTACTGTCCATGGGATGACAAAGGGTTGGACTGGACTTAGCACTTAAACAACAGCAATATGATGTATCTTAATAGGTCCCTCTGTGTATGGAAGGGGAGGGGGTGGAATGGGAGGGGTGTGGGTGGGTTCTGGTTTCAGACCAATATTTAGGAAGTACAAATCAAGATTCTGTTTTTACTGCTCTTAGGGAAGGGAGGGGGTAGGTCAAGCCCCTCCCCCATAGTCTTGCCGACTCTCTCTAACCCTTCAAACCCCAGCCCAAATACCATATCCTCTAAGAGAATTTTCTGGATCTCTGAGTAGGAGTGAATCTCTCTCCCTATTTTCCCACTGCCCTTTGTTTCTTCATTGATTATAGCCCTGATCTATCAATCTATCTATTCCCTGCCTCTTCCTGAAAGGATTAAGGATGGCTTTCAGAAATGTATACAACAGGATAAACTGAACTGCCGCCCGTGGCTTTATTACTTCTCACAGGCAGGCATCAGTGGGAATACTGGAAACGGATTCCTGGGCCTGTCTCTCCTCTATTAGGCTGCTCTCCCTGTTCCCCCTGCTTAGCAGGGGGAACCCAAGTGAGCACTAATCCCTGCTGGTGAGTTTGAATTACATCACAAAGAGACCCTGGGAAGAGTTTGTGTCTTTAAAGTCAGACAGAGCTGGGTCATGACTCTACCAGCTGTGTGACCTTGGAGGAAAAACCTTTGACCTCTCTGAGCCTCAGTTTCGTCATCTATAAAATGGGACCAGTGAATTCTGCCTCAGCTAAGCTGAGGCCTGAAAGGAATGTTTTTACAGAGCCTGGCGAGCAGAAGATGCTCAGTCTCCTTTACGCCAGCGCTAACGTTGAGCCCTGCTGGCTGGCTGAAGGACCACAACCAGAAACAACGTCTCCATCGGGTGACGTGGCCTGACAGCCACCCTAGCAGGTATCCCACGAGACAGCTGACAGCTTCTGGCTTGGCCCTGAGCTGTGCTACATGGGAGATTCTCTGGCACGACAATAGAAAAGCTGAGACAGCTTCTTTGCCTGGAGAATCATAGAGAAAAGACGAGAAGGCTTTGCCAAAGTAATCCAGGCTAGCTCCCTGCCTCAGACAGGGGTCACCCCCACTGCAGGTTCTAAAATGAGTTAATTACCCTGTTGACATGTATAGTAAGTGTTGCATTTTCTGGAAAGGTGATGTAAGTATCTTGATGTGGATTCACTCCCCACTGAATACTTAAATTTCTTGTCCTGCCTTTATCTCTAAACTGCAAGATGACTTTTTGTTGGTTTCTTAGGAATAATATTTTACGTTTGTGTTTAAAAATTAGGAATGCTCCAAATACCAACATCAGAGACAGGTGTTATATCTCTTTTAATCATAAAAAGTCATTGTAATGGTGGCTATGAAGCCATTATAGAAATACTAATAACCGGCCATTGAGCTCTTTCTCTGTGCTTCATGTTATCCTGAAAGCTACATATGGCCTCTTCTGTCTAATGCTAAGAAAGTCCCCGGGAAGTAGGTATTGACACTGTTGCTGTTCTGCTGCCTTCAGTCACTAAGTCGTCTCTGACTCCTTGTGATGCCACGGAGCGCAGCACGCAGGCTGCCCTGTCCTTCACTATCTCCTGGAGTTTGCTCAGATTCATGTCCACTGAGTCAGTGATGCTATCTAACCATCTATTAAAATCTCCAGCTTACAGATAAGAAAATTAGACCATAGAAATGTTAAGCAGCTTGCCCAAGGTTACTTAGTGATAGAGCCAGAAATCAAACTAAGGCTGGCTCACGCTAGCCGGCACCCTTAACAACTCTGTTCTAAATGGAAAATGCTCACGATACGTTAAGAAAAAAGAAGATAAAAATCATGGCTATGACTCTCTGTGTAACACAGTGTTGGTTGGTACTTTTTCTGTGGCTCCAGAACTGCACCTAAGGGCCAGGGCTCTAAAGAGAGCTGTCAACCCATCCTTGGCACCCGAGGCCACTGGACTCAGTCGGGGGGGAGGGGTGCACAGAACGGCAGAGGGCAGAGAGAGCTGACCCCTCTTTGGGTCCTCAGCACCTAGCACAGTGGCAAATGAAAAGAAATAGCTCAAGAATTTTCTGTTGAGCTAAATGAGGCCTTGGGATGTGCCAGACTCCATTCCAGGAGCTTTTGCACTTGTAACCCATTCATTCCCCAAAGGTAGGGTTATCACCTATGCTTGAAAGAAGGCAAAGGAGAGCCTCAGAGACGTTAATGGACTTGCCCAACACCTGTGTGTGCGTGTGCGTGTGTGTGTGTGTGTGTGTGTGTGTGTGTGTGTGTGTGTGCACGCGCACTAAGTTGCTTTAGTCGTGTCTGACTCTTCGTGACCCCATGGCCTGTAGCCTGCCAGGCTCCTCTGTCCATGGGGCTCTCCAGGCAAGAATGCTGGAGCGGGTTGCCATGCCCTCCTCCAGGGGATCCTCCTGACCTGGGGATCAAGCCCGCGTCCTTACGTCTCCTGCACTGACAGGCAGGTTCCTGACCATTTGCGCCACCTGGGAAGCCCCTGCCGGGCTCCCAAACCCAGGCTGTTCTCAGACTCCACAGCCATCCTTGTGGCCACTGGCCCTTGCACATAGTGGGCGGTCAGTGAACACACACTGAAAGAATAGGTATACACTAAATCTAACCTTCCTGCTAGAGCAGCATTTTAAAAAAGAGAAGCTTTGGGAGTAAGAAAAGAAGGCATAGTAATACAGTCAGCAAAAATAACTTCATTTCTCGGATTCTGATAAAACAGAGAAACTTTCCCCTTTCTGGTCTCATTGAAGCAGCAATGCTGACATGGACTATTTCTAATCCTGCCAGAGCCTATCAGATGTGGCCAGATGCAAAGTCTGGCATCATCTGCAGATAACTTTAGTGACTGGGGCCACTATGAACAAATTCTGCTCAGCAAAGGACACTAGCAACTCACGGAAAGGAAAATACAAACGGCTAGGATACATGAGATGTTGTGTATTCAACTTAAGTAAGCAAAGGCTTGCAAACTGAAACAGTAATTTACTTTTTTTTTTAGCCTATTGATTTAGCAAGAATTTTTTTAAAATGGTTAATACTTGTTGCTGGCTGGGGAATGCCTCACAGAACTGATGAGAATGTGAGGTGTTTGTCCTCTAACTTGTTACTTTCGTTTTTGAGAAACAGCCCTAGAGAAAATAAACAATGACGTAAATAAAGCTTTATATACAAACATGCTCATCAGAGTGTTACGGATAATACTGAAAATTAGAAAAGTCTAAGCAGATAACAGCGGAGAAGGCAATGGCATCCCACTCCAGTACTCTTGCCTGGAAACTCCCGTGGACGGAGGAGCCTGGTAGGCTGCAGTCCATGGGGTCACTGAGTCGGACACGACTGAGCGACTTCACTTTCACTTTTCACTTTCATGCACTGGAAAAGGAAATAGCAACCCACTCCAGTGTTCTTTCTTGCCTAGAGAATCCCAGGGATGGCGGAGCCCAATGGGCTGCTGTCTGTGGGGTCGCACAGAGTCAGACACGACTGAAGCGACTTAGCAGCAGCAGGAGCAGCAGGTCTAGCAGTCAGGACTTCAAGTTCTCACTGCTAAAGGTGAGGTGAGGTGAAGTCGCTCAGTCGTGTCCGACTCTTTGCGACCCCGTGGACTGTAACCTACTAGGCTTCTCCGTCCATGGGATTCTTCAGGCAAGAATACTGGAGTGGATTGCCATTTCCTTCTCCAGGGGATCTTCCCAACCCAGGGATGGAACCCAGGTCTCCCGCATTGGAGGCAGACGCTTTACCCTCTGAGCCACCAGGGAAGCCCCTCACTACTAAAGGCCCTGGTTTAATCCCTGGTCAGGGAACCGAGATCCCATAAACCACGTGGCTCGGCCAAAAAAAATAAACAGATAACAACAGGGAGAGATTAAACACTTTGTGCTCTATGCCATCTCTATGTTGCAACCGTATACATCTATAAGAAACAATATTCGTGAAGGAAATTCTTGCAATATAAAATTATGGAAAAATAGGTTACATACCTCCTAGAATAGCCAAAAATCTAAAATGCTGACAATATGAAATGTGGGAGAAGATTTGGAGCAAGAGAACTCTTATTCACTGCTGGTGGGAAGGCAAGCTATAACAGCCATTTGGAAGGCAGCTTGGTGGTTTCTGACAAAACTAAACATACTCTTACCACATGATCCAGCAAGTGTGTCGTTTGGTATTTACTCAAAGGAGGTGAACACTTTCGTTTATCCCCAAACCTGCACAAGGATGTTTACAGCAGTTTTATTCTTAACTGCCCAAACTTGGAAGCAGCCACGATGCCCTTCTGTAGGTGAATGAATAAACCAGGTCCATATCTGGACAATGGAATTCAGCACTAAAAAGAAATGAGCTGCCAAATCATGGAAAGCCATGGAGGAAACAAATACACATTACGAGGGAAAGAAGCCAACCTGAAAAGCTCATTCACTGAATGATGCTCTGGAAAAGGCAAAACGAAGGAGACAGTGAAAGACAAGCAGTAGCCGGGGCGTGGTAGGGGAACAGGGATGAGCAGGCGGAGCACAGAGCATTTTTAGGGCAAACAGCAATACCCTGAAAGATACTACAGAGACGGCTGCAGGCATTATCCATTCATCCAAAGCCACAGAACGCAAGAGTAAACCACAACAGGCTGGATGAATACGATGTGTCAAAGCAGATCCATTAAGTGTAACAAGGGTACCGCCCTGGTGGGGGAAGTTAATAGAGAGGGAGGCTTTGCTCCTTCGTGTCCGACTCTCTGCGACTCCATGGACTCTATATACCCCGCCAGGTTCCTCTGTCCAAGAAATCTTTCAGGCAAGAATACTGGAGTGGGTTCCCATGCCCTCGTCCAGGGGATCTTCCCAACCCGGGGACTGAACCTGCTTCTCCCAGGCCCCCTGCATTGGCAGGCAGGCTCTTTACCACCGCACGTGAGGGGCAGGGGATATATGGGAAATCTCTATACGTTTTGCTCAGTTTTTTGTGAACCAAAAACTCCAATAAAAATAGCTGTATTTAAAAAGTTTACATGGTTATTTAGACTATGATCTCAATTACGTAAATATAAGAATATATTCATATATTATTGAAGTGAAGAAGTGAAGTTGCTAGTCGTGTCCCGCTCTTTGTGATCCCATGGACTGTAGCCTACCAGGCTCATCTGTCCATGGGATTTTCCAGGCAATAGTACTGGAGGGAATTGCCATTTCCTTCTTCCCAGGGGATCCTTCCTCCCAGGGGATCTTCCAGACCCAGGGATCGAACCTGGGTCTTCCACATTGTAGCCAGACACTTTACCATCTGAGCCACCAGGGAAGTCCTACATTCATACATTGTTTTACATAGTATAAATAATATATGAATATATTACTAATTCTATACGCTATCTATATGAATATAACATTTTATATAGACACAAAATAAAAGTCTAAAAGGGAATATAACAAAATATTAACACTTTTAGTCTCTGAATGATTGCGTATGGGTATTCAGATTGTTTCCTCTTCATACTTTTACACATTTTTTCTTTTTTTTTATAACAATAAACACACATTACTTAAATAATCAGGAATAACCCACAATAGAACTCATCTGGAACTGGGGATATGCCTGCCAGCCATATCCTAGAACTGCTTCCACATTATCTCTTCTTAAGTTGATGAGGAGGAGAAAATTTTAAGCTGTAAATTCACATTAATGGCAAAGTGCCTTCCCCAATGAAACTAAATGCTGAAATCCTGCCTCAAAGTCCTTCTGATGCTAAAATAAGCTCAGAAAAGCGTTTGCTGTCCTTCTCAGCGACCCACTGCAGGACGCCATTCACAGTGGGCACCAAGCCAAACCCTCGCTCGTCATCACCGCTGGCTGCAGAGCAAAGCATCTGAACCATCTGGGGGAGGAGTGGGGCCAGGGCTTCACAAATACCTCTTTCCCTTAGCTTGCTATAATTATAATGCAGGGGATTACTGACAGGTGCAGGACACACACAGCTTTCCCAGTCATTGTGTCATTCGAGCTTCGGGACCACTCTGGAGAGAAGGTGGCGGTGATATGAGTGGTGATATAGTGGGTATATTGTACCACTAAGAGTTACAGTAGCAGTATACTAATCGTAGTAGTGACTAACATTTACTGAACGCTTATTATATGCCAGACATCATGCTGAAACGCTTCATACACATTTTCCCTTTTAACCTTACACTGTGAGACAGAAGTGATTATCCCCACTTTCTAGGTCAATATAGTTAAAGCGAAAGTGTTAGTTGCTCAGCTGTGTCTGACTCTTTGCGACCCATGGACTGTGGCCCGCCAGGCTCCTCTGTCCATGAGATTCTCCAGGCAAGAGTACTAGAATACTGGAGTGGATTGCCATTCCCTCCTCCGAGGGATCTTCAAGACCCACGGATCAAACCTGGGACTCTCTCATCGTAGGCAGACTCTTTACCATCTGAGCCACCAGGGAACCCCATAGTCAGTATGCTGCTGCTTAAAAAAGTCAAATGACTCACCCAGGATCAGCAAACTCGGAAACGGAAGAAAGTGAAAGTGAAGCTGCTCAGTTGTGTCCGATTCTTTGCAACCCCATGGACTGTAGCCCACCAGGCTCCTCCGTCCATGGGATTTTCCAGGCAAGAGTACTGGAGTGGGTTGCTGTTTCCTTCTCCAGGAGATCTTCCCAACCCAGGCATTGAACCCAAGTCTCCCACATTGTAGGCACATGCTTTACATCTGAGCCACCAAGGAAGTCCAGATAGTAAATGGAAGAACTAGGGTTCATAACCAGTTTTTTAGTCCTCAAGTCCAGAGTGATTTCCACAACAGTTTACTGAGCTTCCTCAACTTTACTTTTGATTTCTGCTGTCAGGAGGGAAACAAGCACAGCAGTGAAGGGTGCCAGGCTCCGTCCTGGTCTTTCCAGCTGTGAACTTTGGACAACTCACTTTAGCTCCATGTTCCAACATCATCTCTTGTAGAATGAGGATCATAATATCTATCTCCCAAGTCAAGGTTGAACAAAGCAGTGTGTACAAGTGTTGAGCCAAGGCCTGCCCCACAGTAGACACTCAAAAGACACTGTAGCATGTCTGACTTTCCTGAACCTCAACTCTTCACATAGTGAGTCAAGACCAAGTGAATACAATGACCTTGGGGGTTAACATGGCCAGAGCTTCTAGGCGCTCGATGGATTTACACCCCCCAGCCTGATCCCATGACCTTGGCCTTCTTGAAGAGCTTCCTTCATTGGAGTGGGTGCCGGTCACTGGGTTGGTGTTTAGGGCTGGGAGGGTGGCAAGAGTGGGCACTTGACTCCTCAGGTACTTTTAAGAAACCCAGGCCTTTGGGACTAAGACGCTCTTGTTGAACTATTTTGAGGCGGCCATAGGGATTTCATGCTGATTTCTAAGGGCTGGAAAACAAGGAAACCCAGTTCCTGGGGGAGCAAATGTTTCCCTGAAAAAGCCACAGAATGAGTAAATATCAGAGCTAGAAGAGGACTTAAGAATCTGCCCTGCCAAACCTGAACTCGTAACAATGATCCACTGATAACCCAGAGAAGGAAAGGGCCTTAACCGGATCCCACGCTCCATGTTTGTGAAGGAGCCGGGGTCAGATCCAAACCCCCTGACTCTCAGGCCACCATCAGACCTGCATCATTCCTTACAGAAGAGGAAGCTGGGAGCCGCTGAGGGCCCGGCAGTCTGCTGGCGGGAGCCCAGGGCCTTCCCACACACAGCAGCGCCCTTCTGGTGTCCGGTGCAGGGCCTTTTATGTCACCAGGCTCCCTCCCCAGCAACTTTCCTCCTGGAATCAAAGAAGCGCCGCTAGCTCTCTACTGATGGCCCAGGCAGCCTTTTAAATGCTGACAATAACCAAGCTCCACTCTCAGGCAGCAGCTGAGACCTCAAAATGGGAAAATATTCCAAATTAGGCCGCATTAAACCAGGGGAGCAAGAAACAACATCTTTCCCCTTCCATCAGGCCTAAACCAGAGCGGCTCTAAGAGGATCCTGGGAGATGAGGCCTGAGATCCAGCTCTCAGGCCCGTGGGTCTGATTTTCTTCCTCAGTCACTGCGCTTTTCTTGTGACCATTGAGTGTTTACTGGGTGGATGCGTCAATGCAGCCTGGAATTTGGAACCAATTGCAATCCTCAGCCACATACAGACACCTCTTTAGAGACAGGAACTTTGGAATCTTAGCTCCCTGGTCTCATGATGGGGAATTAGATTATGAATCAGTCAAGCTGAGGACCCCACCCAGAGTCTATCTCCCTTCAGCGTGAAAGGGTCTAGCAGGAAAAGTACATGATCTGGGGGCCTGGCTACACTACTTCCAGCCTATGTCATTAGGGAAAGAATCCACCCCGCTAAGCTTCAGTTTTGACATCTGTAAAGTGAGTATATAATGCCTGGTTTATACATTCTGCTTCTAGGAGGATAAAATCATTCATTCATTCAGCAGAAACATATTAAATACTGATTAAGAGATATCCTAGTGGATAAGATTTTAAAAAAGGGCGAGTACTTTGCCCTTGTGGTGCTTACAGTATATCAAGTGAGATAGCCCATTAACACCTGTTAATGAATATGTAAGTAAGCAAGATATTTACAGCCTATGATAAATAGTACAAAGGAGAAGAAAGGGTTCTGTGACAAAGAGCAACTGGGAAACATTTCCTTAGGGTGGTCAAGGAAAGCCTCTCTGAGGATGTAGCATTCAGTCTGAAATCAAAAGAAGCTAGTTCTGCAAAAACTGCAAGGAGCAGCAAGGGCAGCATCATGAGGTAGGGAAGGGGATGAGAGGAGGCAGAGCAGGCAGAGTGTGTTACGTGAGGGAGAGCATATCAAGTGGTCCAGGATAAGCGGGGGACGGACACGCAGAGCTCTGTGGCCATGTGGGGCTTCCCCCACGGCTCAGCAGTAAAGAACACACCCGCAGGGCAGGAGCTGAAGGAGATGTGGGTTCGATCCCTGGGTCGGGAAGATCCCCTGGAGGAGGGCACGGCACCCACTCCAGGATTCTTGCCTGGACAATCCCCATGGACAGAGGAGCCTGGCAGGCTACAGTCCATAGGGTCGCAAAGAGTCAGAAATGACTGAAAAGAGACTTAGCATGCACAGACATAGACGTGTAAGTAGATGGGATTGTCTTCTAAGAGAAATGTGAAGTCCCGGGAGCCTTTTAAGGAGGGGAGGGTGCTGAAATCAGAAGCAACAAGGGCAAGAGCACAGTGAGAAGACTGAGTGGTTCAGAAGTGAGAAGGTGGCGGCCTGCACTGGCCTAAAGGCGATTCACGATTGACTTAGATATGGGATGTCAAGACTTGCTGTTAGACTGGGTGTGGGGTGGAGGAAAGAAAGAAAACAAGAATGATTCCAGGAGGTGGGGGGGGGTTCAAGAGGGAAGGGGCACACGTGTGCCCGCGGCTGACGCATGTTGCGCTACGGCAGAGACCAGCACGGCACTGTGCAGCAACTGCCCTCCAATTAAAAAGAAAAGGATAAAGCCAGAAGTGAGCTGCTGCTGCTGCTGCTGCTAAGCTGCTTCAGTCGCGTCCAACTCTCAGCGACCCCATGGACTGCAGCCCACCAGGCTCCTCCATCCACGGGATTTTCCAGGCAAGGGCACTGGAGTGGGGTGCCATTGCCTTCTCCGCAGAAGTGAGCACGTGAGGTTAAAAAAAAAAGATGATTCCCAGATGGGAGATCGATGGCATCAGTCACTGAAGCACATGGATTTGCCTTGTTGTTGCTGATAAAGACAGGGATGCAGGGCGTGCTTACGCAGGCAGGTAGACCAGAAAACAAGCAAACGTAGGCATTCAAATGAGGTTGGAAGATGTTAGGGAACATCTAACTCTGCTAAGGGAAAAGGATCGAAGAGGTCTTCCTAGAGGAGGGGAATTTGTGCTGAGTCTTAGAGATGGACCAGGGCTGAGGCGGAGGACTCTGGGGTCACGGAAGAGAGTTCTGAAGCTAACACGGCAGCAGCAATAACAGCTACAATAAGTGATACTGTGAAGCCTTAACAGCAAGCTTGGCTGTCGTTTAGTCGCTCAGCCGCATCCAACTCTGTGCAGCCCCGTGGACTGTAGCCTGCCAGGTTCTTCTGTCCAAGGGATTTTTCAAGGAAGAATACTGCAGTGGGTTGCCATGCCCTCCTCCAGAGGATCTTCCCAACCCAGGAACTGAACCCAGGCTCCCTGCACTGGTAGATTTCTTTACCGCTGAGCCACCAGGTCTTCCCTTAACAGTGTGCTAGAAACTGTTGCAAGTGCAAGTTAAGGGAACTCCCTGGTGGTGCAATGGTTAGGACTCCAAGCTTTTCACGGCTGAGGTCCCAGGTTCAGTCCCTGGTTAGGGGACTAAGATCCCACAAGCCGAGGGGCATGACCAAAATGATAAAATAATAATAAAAAGTACCAGTTAACTTGTTTAATCCTCACGTGAGAAGTCTGTGGGGTAGGCGCTGTTATAATCATCTCTGCCTCACGAATGGGGAGACTGAGGCACAGTGAACACCGCTTCCATCACTTGCCCAAGGCCACCCCGTCTCACACCAAGCTCCAGCATCATGCAGTTTGGCTCCAGAGACCATGTCCCAACCATCGCACGGACCGCTTCTCCCTGGGAGAGTTGGGCGCGTTGAAGAGTTGACAAGGGCAGAGAGCACAGGACATGGGAAGGCAGACGTCAGCGGAAGGGGAGATAAACGGCGTGCAAGCATCCTGCAGACTGTTGCGTGCGAGCCTGCGGCGGAGGATCACCACCGTGGTGAACCGATTTGAGAGACCCAGGTTTCTCAGCAGCGTCTCTAGATTATTGGTCTTGGGGGACAGTGGCTACTTGCGGGGGGGGTTGCCCCAACAGAGGGGAACTCCGTGGGATAGATACTACACCTGACCCTGAGGCGGGAAGCAGCAGGTTCGGACTCCAGTCCCAGGTCTGCCCCGAATTACTCCGTGGTTCCGAGTCACTTCTCAGCCCGTCTTCAGCGTCCCCGTCTGGAAGATGGAAGGAGGGAGCAGAGAGGGGTTCCAAGGGCTTGCCCACCCTTCACATTTTGAACAATTGCTGTCACTATTGGTACCCTACTTCTTGACACAAAAGGAATGTTTGCTTGGAGCCCTTGACTGAAGCAAAAGTGCCCCCTCGGATGGCAGGGCACTTCCAGAAAGCAGATGAGAAGCCCGTGGCTTCTGTCTCCTGAGTCCACAGATCTCTGAGTTAAACCCTTCTCGTCACTCCCGTCCCAGCCAGGACAATGGTTTCCACCCTCCCCCTCCTCCAATCCAGCCATCCCTACCCCTTTTCATCTGCTAGGGATGCTGAGAAGCAGCGACAGCCTCTCAGACAGTATACTTCTGGGGACGCAGCCAGAAGAAGCTTTTATATCCTAGTCGGTCTTGCTTCGAGTTTTCTGTGAAGCGAACTCTTGGGGCCTTTTTGCGTGTGCTGCTCCAGGCTCCATCTGTGTTCCTGGTTTGGGTCCACTGCCCTGGAATAAGGGCTCCCCAGGTGGCACCAGTGGTAAAGAACCCTCCTGCCCAGGCAGCAGACATAAGAGACGCAGGTTCAATGCCTGGTCGGGAAGATCCCGTGGAGGAGGCCATGGCCATCCACTCCAGTATTCGTGTCTGGAGAAGCCCACGGACAGGAGCCTGGTGAGCTATCGTCCATAGGCTCTCAGAGTTGAACACGACTGAGCAACTCACACTCACACTCACTCACCCTAGAAAGGGCTCCCCAGGGCTCAGTGGTAAAGAATCTGCCTGCCAATGCAAGAGACTCATATTGGATCCCTGGGTTGGGATGATCTCCAGCAGAAGGGAAAGACAACCCACTCCAGTATCCTTGCCTGGAGAAACCCATGGACAGAGGAGCCTGGCGGGCTGCAGTCCAGAGGGTCGCAAAGAGCTGGACACAACTGAGTGACTTAGCATGGACACACTCTGGAATAAAAAGTGTTCATCTGGATGCAGACAGAATCTTTCTCCCCCTGTCTTCTGAGAACAGATTCTCTGGCCTGGAAGAGAAGCTTTTCCATCAAAGCAGTACAACTGAAGTCATCCTGCTGACATAGAATTTTGTAAACTGTACTTTTATATGCTGTTAATTCACATACTATTTTTTGCACCTCATAAAATTTCTGAATTAGCTTGGACAGGAGTAAGACTGCAAGATAAAATACAAGATGCCAGTCAATTTTGAATTTCTGATAAACAATGAATAATAGTTTCTTTTTTATAGTAAGTATATCCCACATATTACATAGGACATATCTATGCTAAAATATTATTCATTGTTTATCTGAAATTGAGAGTGTTGCTAAGTCTAACGATGCTGGACAGGGTTTTTTTTTTTTTTTAACTTTTATTTTTATTTATTTAACATTTATTTTTTGAGGCATTTCTTCCTGGGCCATAAGTTTTTGCTTCTTCAGTTTCTTCTGGGGTATCTTTTCCTTTTGTGCAACCTCCTCTCCTGGTTTAGGAACAGTCTGCTCTTTTCCAGTCAAGAGCCTCTCAGTGTGCCAAGGAGAGCTTGGCTCCGGGGTGATCCGACCGCGAGCTGTTAAGTCCTGCGCCTGCATCTTGGAGCTTTGTTCACCTGGATGTGCTCAATGATCAGAGAACCTGCGTCTAAGCGCTTAAGTTCTGCATCCCTCCCTGCATCCTGGAGCACGTGCAGTGAAAACCCAGCACCTCTTGGGGCCACCAGCCCGGTGTCCAGTCCCTACCGTTTGGCCTCCGTACACCTTCGCTTCTTTACAGTGACTTCCTTCATGAACTTGGTGGCTTTTTGGGTGTGCATACCCTTCATGGCCAGGCCAGCTCCATGCGTGTTCTTAAAGTGAACATGCAGCTCTGAACCTCCTGACTGGCTGATTCTGTGGGGTTTTCTGGGTCAAGTGGATAGTGCGCCATTTTTCAGAGGTCACCTTCGGCTGCTTACCAAAAAAAAGTGGACAGGCAATATTAACCCTTTTTTCAGAACTGGGATTTAGAGGATGTGAAAGAATTTATCCAAACTCTCTGAGAGCATCAACTGTGTCTTCTTCATTTGTTAAATTTTAGTATTTGTTTATTTTGTAAACAGGAGAGGTGTATTCTCTTAAAGCCAGTGTACCAGCTCTTTTAGTGGCGATCTGAAAGATTTCTGTATCATGAAAGGTCTATTCCTCTGAGAATCTATGCTCTGACTGTCGAGGTGTGTGTACTGCACCCCTAGGATCGTAGCGGTCGTGTTCGCAACAGCCAGGACAGGAAGGCCACGTAAATGTCCACGGACAGATGAACGGAAAAAGAAGATGTGGTACATATATACAGTGGAATAGTACTCCGCCATACAAAGAACAAAACAACGCCATTTGTAGCAACACAATCCCAAGTAGAGATTATCACATGAAGGGAAGTGAGTCAGAAAAAGACAGATATCACATGCTGTCACTTAAATGGGGGTCTAAGAAAAGTGAACCTGCCTAAAAAGCAGAAACAAACTCATAGGCCTGGAGAACACACTGGTGGGTGCCAGGGGGAGGGAGTAGGGAGAGGGATGAACGGGGAGCTTGGGGTTAACAGATGCAGACCATTACTAGGATGGACAAATGACAAGGTCCTACGGTAAAGCACAGGGAACTGTATCCAATCTCCTGGGATAAACCAGGATAGAAAAGAACATTTCAAAAGAAAGTGTATATATATGTGTGTGTGTGTATAACTGNGACCATTACTAGGATGGACAAATGACAAGGTCCTACGGTAAAGCACAGGGAACTGTATCCAATCTCCTGGGATAAACCAGGATAGAAAAGAACATTTCAAAAGAAAGTGTATATATATGTGTGTGTGTGTATAACTGAGTCACTTGGCCACAGAGCAGAAATTAGCCCAGCACTGTAAATCAATTCTGCTGCTGTGCGTAATCGTTCAGTTTCGTCCGACTCTTTGTGACCCCCTGGACTGCAGCCCACCAGGCTCCTCTGTCCATGGCATTCTCCAGGCAAGCATACTGGAGTGGGTTGCCATGCCCTCCTCCAGGGGATCTTCCCTACCTAGGGATCAAACCCAAGTCTCCCACATTGCAGGCAAATTCTTTACCATCTGAGCCACCAGGGAAGCCCAAGAATACTGGAATAGGTAGCCTATCCCTTCTCCAGGGGATCTGCTGGATCCAGGAATCAAACTGGGGGGTCTCCTGCATCGCAGGCAGAATCTTTACTGCTGACCTACTAGGGAAGCCCAAATCAATTATACTTCAGTTAAAAGAATAAGTCCCTTGCCTGCCCTCTGGATGAGCAGCAAGGTCAGGGGTGATGGTGGGACAACCTCCAGGCTGATTCTGGACCAGATTCAGCTTGTCTCTCTCCTNGTTGCCATTTCCTTCTCCAGGGGGTCTTCCTGATCCAGGGATTGAACCCATGTCTCCTGCTTGGCAGGCTGTTTACCACAGAGCCACCAGGGAAGCCCTTTATACCCCTTAAGCAGGCAACAACAGCAACAAAAAAAAATTAGAAAAGTTGGTAATGACAAATGTTGAGAAGGCTGTGGGAACATAGAAACCCTCACTCATTGCTGGTGGGAGAGGAGACGGGGGTGTAATGTAACAGTATTTAGTCATACGAGGCGTTCACACCTCCCCCTTGTCCCAGCCAATGCAGAGAAGCTGATCTGAGCCCTGGGAAGGCAGCCAGGCCCGAGACCCAGCATCCAGGGCAGAGAAAGTTGGGCCAGGGCTGTCCTCATGACCCGCAACAGTGTTCCACCCCGGCGCATACTGCGTGGGACAGTCCTGCTTCCCCAAGGGGCACCTTCGCCTCTTACCTGGACCGCACCATCCCGTGATCTCATCCAGGGGCTGGAGAGACCCATCGAGGAGCACAGGCGCCCAGGAAGGCGTAACAAATCACTTCCTGATTCGGAGGCCACGAGATGGGTCGGAAAGCCTCCGGGTGGCAGATCAACAGATCCGTGTTCGCTACCATCCCCTTGGTCTCAGGCAAACTGAGCTCTCTGAGCCTCAGCTTTCCAATATTAATGGGACAGAACACTAGATGACATCTATAGCGGTGTGTGACTCTGTACGAATTCTGCTGACCACATTTTTGACACTCTGGTGCTGAATGTCTGGGGACACAGGCTCCTTTTTCTTGCTCCCCTGTGGGATAGCGCTAAGCAGTTTTTCCTATGCTAAATCCAAATCTACCTTCCCTAATGTTAAAAATTTAAATAATGTCAAAATAAAATTATAAAGAGCCTGAAGAGAAAAAAATAGCTCTACACTCAGAATAAATGCATTTAGAATGGAACGATACACTTGGAATTAAGCCCAGCAGTTTCTGCCCTTTTCTTTGCCATCTCTGAGGCCTGCTCTACAGAGGCACAGAGCTGATTGGCCCCTCTCCCCCGCGTTTAATTCTGTATTTTAAGTAACGTGTTGCTACTGCTCTTTCTTTCTTAGGAGTGTGCCTCCTGCGGGAGGATTCAGCGCAGCTGAATGAACTCTCCTTTGAGCATCCTCATCCACTAAACCAGTCATCACTCCTTCATCCTCTTCCGCTTTCAGTTTCCACAGCATCCCCCCAGTCTCACGCTTATGGGTGCCTCCCCCTCAGCTCCCCTTCCCTTCTGTTTCCATACTGTTTTTTTTTTAACTCCTTTACTATCTGCTGGGTATATGGAAGGGGAGAAGATAAAGGCAAGACGAACTTGCCATCGTTTTAAGCAGAAGTCCCATGACAGAGCTTCTTGGAACAAAAGTTTACTGAAAAAACAAATTAGCCATTTACATCATTTTGGGTCAGTTGTTGATTCTTGGTCATTACGTCTGAAACTGTGTTTAAATATCTCTTGCCCTTGCTGAATATGTACATGTGAATTATTCTCCAATCTTGTTAACGTTAAAACTAAAAACTTGAATTGGCTTACGGATGAAGAATTTATCTTCATCTTAAAAAAAAACGAAAATGGAACTGCACATTCCTTTAGTATTATCTGATCTAAACAATTTCTTCTCTTAAGGAACTGATTTTCAGATAGGCATTTTTGGTAAGTGATTTGTTATCACTTGCATTCCATTGGGATTTAAAGTCTGTAGTTTAAGAAATGAATAGCCCTACTTGAGTCCTACTATAGTTCTTTTGGGGCTTCTCGGGGAGCACAGTAGTCAAGAATCTGCCTGCCAGTGCAGGAGACGAGGGTTAGATACCTAGGTGGGGAAGATCCTCTGGAGGAGGAAATGCCAACCCACTCCAGTACTATTGCCTGGAAAATTCCATGAACAGGGGAGCCTGGTGGCTGCAGTCCATGAGGTCGCAAAGAGTCAGAGGGGATTTGCCAAAATCAGAGATCATTTCACTTCCTCCAGGCTAGACTTTTTACATTCTCTTAAAATAAGGAATGGGGTGGAAATATCAGGATCCCAAGACATTTAGAGTTTGAGAGTTTTCTATTGCTTTTTTCTTTTGCCTCACAGTGAGGCATGTGGGATCTTAGCTCCCTCGCCAGAGATGGAGCCCATGACCCTTACAGCGTGAGCCAAGGGCCCTAACCACTCGGCTGCCAGGTGGCCCCAGGAGTTGTTACTTTTTATTCTCTACCCAAAAAAAGTGCTTTGCAAGAGTCAGATATTATCTCACTGGATTCAGCCCTCCCTTGGGAGAGGTTTTTTCCTCCATATTATAGCAGACCTTTGATCAACTGGGAGGAGAAAGTCAGTTTTGTCAAACAGCTTCAGAACTGGGGGGAAGGGTCCTGACCCTATTTATAACATCAGACACAGAAGCAGAATCTTGTTCAATCAAGATTCCTTTATTTCATTTCTGGCAGGTTAAATAGGCATGTTGTTCTCTGCTGTTTAGTAGCAACTTTAAACAGTAGGCAGCCACGATTGGGGGGTTAAAATTTCTCACAGAAACTGCAAATGCTGCAAGGTTCATTTACTGCAATGACATAAATAAAACAGATCTGAGAAAGGTCCATGTGTATTTTTTATTTCTGGATTACAACTTTCTTTTCATTAAGTATGGTTAATTTACAATGTTGGGTTAGCTTTAGGGATACAGCAAAGTGATTCTCTCTCTCTCTCTCTC
>SJYW01008307.1:105334-125119 GCA_006410735.1 Raphicerus campestris
CACACACACACACACACACGTTTTTTTCCAGATTCTTCTCCCTTAGAGGTTTTTACAAGAGACTGAATCACGGTGTGCACCTTTTCTCTTTTATTTTAACTTGCTCTTGCATTTCCCAAGTTATTCTTCATAGCACTACTTGATAGCTGTCTATTATTCCAGTGTATGATAAGAGAAATTTTGTGCAAAATTAAAGGTATTTATAAAACAATAGGGAAGAGCTTATGTAGTCTGCCTGCTGATATCGTGACATGAAATGCCTTATAGTAACTGAATGTAAAGTAGAAGGCAAGTCTAGTTTCAGAACTCACTCAGAGTGGCTGTAACTTTAAGCGCAAGAAAGTCCTTGCTCTGTCAGTCACTCAGGTGTGTCCAACTCTTTGCAGCCCCATGGACTATAACCCACTAGGCTCCTCGATCCATGAATTCTCCAGGCAAGAATACTGGAGTGGGTGAATACTGGAGTATCCCTTTCTGCAGGGCATCTTCCCGACCCAGGGAGTGAACCCAGGTCTCCTGCATTGCAGGCAGATTCTTCACCGCCTGAGCCACCAGGAAGCCCTTAGTCTAATTCAATTTCATTCAACAGCAACAGAATTCTGTTCTACTCATCACCAGATGCTATTCTCAAGAATTCCACTAGATGGCAGGACGGGGCCAGGTGATAGCTAACAGCCATGGTTTCTCAACCTTTGCAGGCATGGGAACCACCTGCCCAACTCCAGCCTCAGAGTTTCTGATTCATTAGTCTGGAGTGTGGCCCCCAAATTTGCATTTAACCAAGTTCCCAGGTAATACGAATGTGCTGGAAGGATATCACACGTTGGGAACGCGGAATCAATGTAGACCAATCCTGGGCCCGTTCACCCACACGTCCGTCCAGCCCCTCCTGAGTTTATGCCAGTTCTAGGCCATATGGGCACAGAGAAGGGTAAGACACTTCCCGCTGGCAAGACACAGTCTTATGGTGGAGAAGAAACGAAACTGAGAAGGCGACGCCTCGTGTTTTCAGCGGAGGCTGGCACAAGACTCCTCTCAGCGCTCTGTCTAGCCCCCTCTCCGAGTCCCGGCGGGAACTCCCCGGCAGCCCAGTGGCTAGGGCTGGGAGCTGTCACTGCAGCGGCCCATGTTCAGCCCCTGGTTGGGGAACTAAGACCCCACAAGCCGAGCAGCACAGCCAGAAAAAAAAGAGACAGAGTTCAAGCCTTGTGCCNGGAAGGCGACGCCTCGTGTTTTCAGCGGAGGCTGGCACAAGACTCCTCTCAGTGCTCTGTCTAGTCCCCTCTCCGAGTCCCGGCGGGAACTCCCCGGCAGCCCAGTGGCTAGGGCTGGGAGCTGTCGCTGCAGCGGCCCGTGTTCAGCCCCTGGTTGGGGAACTAAGACCCCACAAGCTGAGCAGCACAGCCAGAAAAAAGAGAGACAGAGTTCAAGCCTTGTGCCCTTAAAGCTTGAATGATCAACCAGCTCGTCACCTCACATGGCCAAATCTGCTGAACTAGCAACACTCAGGACTGTCTGCTCTCCTGCGAAACCTCACAGGTGGAAATTTTCCTCTGAACTCATAGAGGCCTGAAAAAAAAAAGCACTCCTGACAACCGCCCCCTGACTCTGCATTACTGAGTGAAACACGAGTCCAACTGCGTCCTTTGTCTGCACTTGGCTCACTTGGTTGCCTTCTGAATTAGTTCCTTATTGCAAATTTCAACACGTTACTTTGGGGAAACATTTTTTTGATTCATAATTGCCCGCATTTTCCTATAAATACTATTAATCACCTGTTACACATCTTCAACAGGAAAAGTTTAAATTAAAAAGTCAGTGCTGGGACTCCCCTGGTGGCCCAGCGGTTGGGACAGCACCCTCGCAATGCAGAGGGCCCAGGCTCGGGCCCTCGTCGGGGACCTGCGTTCCCAAATGCGGAAAGAGGCATGCCTGCGTGTCCCGTGCTGGCACCAGGCGGAGGCCCGCCCTCCTCTCAAGCACGGGGACCAGAGCCGCTTTCACAGGCAGTGCGCAGTCTGTGACACAAGCCGCTCCAGGACTCTCGCGTGGAAAATTCTGTGGATGGAGGAGCCCGGGAGGCTACCATCCAAGGGATCACAAAGACGCAGACGTGACTGAGCAACTTCGCTGGATCACTGGATGTTGATTGCTGGGATATAAACAGTGATCACTGAAAGGTTCGCTTGACATCAATCCTTTTTATGGACAAGAAGTTTCAATGCCTGTCTTGGGTTGGATTCTTACTTCTCAATTAGTGATGCCTTGATCAGTGAAATTTTATTTGTGACTCTAACTCATCTCAATGTTTCTAAAGTTTAAAAAAATGTAAAAAAAGAAAAAAAGATGGGTAAAGAGAGGAAAACAGAATTCAGAAGAAATACAAAGAAGCACACGTACGAACGTCCGGGGACCTTCCTGGCGCCCAGTAAGGCCCTGCCTCTCAGTGCAGCAGGTGTGGGTTTGGGCCCTGCTCGATGAGCTAAGACCCCACGGGCCTCATGGTCAAGAAAACAGAACGTAAACAACAGCAGTACTGTACAAAATTCAATAAAGGCTTATCTCCACATGTTAAAGAAACGACAAAACTAAAGCAACCTTGAGATGCCTCCTCTGCACCTGCTCAATTGGCCAAAGTTTAAAATTACTACTCAGCACTGACAATGCTGTGCTGAAACATGTACACTCAGCCTGGCGAGGTGACAACGCCCTTTAACCCATGTGGAGGGCATGTGACAGACACGAAGCAGAAGCCACAGAAGTGTTACTTCCAGAAACCGAAGAGGCTTCTGGGGGGCCAGAAATACTCTCTTGACTTGGAGAGTAGTTATACAGCTGTTTCCTCTATAATGACTCAATAAATGGCATGTTTTATGCTCGCTTCCATGTCTATAACAACAACAACAAAAAAAAAGTGAAAAGTTTCCTTTGCTTTTACCAATAAGTCATCTATTAGGAACCTGTTCTAAGGAAATCATGCACAAAGAAATTCTCTGTAAAATTATCTAAAAAGCAGAACTGGAAACGACCTAGTTATCCACCCAAACAGGCATGGTTTAGCAAATTATACGCAATAAAGGGATATTCCAAAGTATTACGGTAACTGCAGAGACTTGGAGCACAATTCTGACAGCACAATTCGAAAGAATGACTTGTAATTACACAAATCTGCATACCTATGCGTANCACTGCACCACGTCACCTCTACGCAGGCATGGAGGCGGCAGGTGGCCCAGGGCCAGCTCGTCCCACAGAGACAGACTGCAGCTCTTCATGCCGCTCAGACACGGCCAGGCCTGGCGGGGACAAGGATTAGGGTCCAGCACGTGCCACAGACCATCCCTCTACAGGAGGGCATCTGCACTGCAGACACCTCCTCTTTAGAACTGGCATTTGGTGGAGAACATGAAATGTCACAGAACTTGGTGGTCTCTACAACACGGTTGTTATAAAAGCTAAGCCCCATGTGAGAAAAGTTGCTGTAACAACATCATAGCACCTTTGTTTCAAGAGAGAAAAAGGCAATGGTAAAAAGCTTTAATAATAGACTGTGTTTTATAGGCAATCAATTAGCAGATTAATGAGCCATTTAAATTTCTTTACTTAAAACCAATATTCAAGAAAGATGAACCCCAGATGCAGCCTCTCACACTGACCGACAAACTAAGAACAAGTGAGGCCGACGGCGACCCCGGCAGCGTGCTGTGGTGCGTCAGCAGAACGAGCCCCCCCCCGCCCCGAGCCCTGGCCCCTGGCAAACAGATCCGTGATTGTGCACTGCGCGATGAGACCGTGAGGTGAGAACTTTGGTTCATGCAGTCGGCTGCCACAAAGGCTGCACCCCAAACCCGCAGCCCCGGCGCCCGAAGTCAGCCATGCTCCTTCCACAACACCAGGTGGATGCTGTGGTCGGGCATGCTGGTGGCGAAGACCAAGCCCGTGTCGTTGTGCCCATCCAGTCCGTTCAGCCAGGACGCTTCGCCTGCCAGGAAGCTGGAGCCCCTCTTGGATTTCCTGTACTCGGGGAGAGGCCAGCGGCTAATCAGGCTCTCTGTCCGCAAGTCCAGGATATACAGGTAGCGGTTGTCAAACAGCAGGGCAAAGATGTCTCCAAAGCCAAGCAAGGCCAGGTTTGCTATCTCAGGAGTCTTGATGACCCTGCAAGGATGAGAGTTAAGAGGCGTGAACCAGGCTTGAAGGCCACTGAGCATCTCTTAAGCTGCTGCCATCTTTTTTGGAGACATTTAAGACCAATACAGGGAACCTCCTGGTGGTCCAGTGGTGAGGGCTCCTCGACGCCACTGCAGGTGGCCCAGGTTCGATACTCAGTCGGGGAAGTGAGATCTCCCATCCCGTGAGCAGTGCAGTCAAAGGAAAAAACCAACACAAAATTCAAGCAAATTTAAACTAAATGCACTTTCTTATAAAAAGGAAAATATGAGGACATGAAACTCAGCCTACTTTGGAAAAAAGGTATGGAAAAGAACCCTTCATAATAACATAGCACAGGCATATAAGGAAATGAACATTTATAAAAGCATAAAATGCCCATCTGAGCTGGAAAGGATCTTTCAGATGATCTCATTTAATATTTTCATTTCTAAGATGTGAAAACTAAAGTCCAGCCAGGGTAAATACTCGGGCTAAGGCTCTACAGCCAGCTAGTTACTCATCAGAGGGAGAGTCTAACACTCCATTCTCAGTGCTGCGTAAAAGCTGCTATACATCATCCCTTGCTTCCTGAACCCCTCAGAATCTGAGGATGCTCGAGTCCCTTAGACAGAATGGCGCAGTACGGCCAGCCCTCNGCAGCGTGCTGTGGTGCGTCAGCAGAACGAGCCCCCCCCCGCCCCGAGCCCTGGCCCCTGGCAAACAGATCCGTGATTGTGCACTGCGCGATGAGACCGTGAGGTGAGAACTTTGGTTCATGCAGTCGGCTGCCACAAAGGCTGCACCCCAAACCCGCAGCCCCGGCGCCCGAAGTCAGCCATGCTCCTTCCACAACACCAGGTGGATGCTGTGGTCGGGCATGCTGGTGGCGAAGACCAAGCCCGTGTCGTTGTGCCCATCCAGTCCGTTCAGCCAGGACGCTTCGCCTGCCAGGAAGCTGGAGCCCCTCTTGGATTTCCTGTACTCGGGGAGAGGCCAGCGGCTAATCAGGCTCTCTGTCCGCAAGTCCAGGATATACAGGTAGCGGTTGTCAAACAGCAGGGCAAAGATGTCTCCAAAGCCAAGCAAGGCCAGGTTTGCTATCTCAGGAGTCTTGATGACCCTGCAAGGATGAGAGTTAAGAGGCGTGAACCAGGCTTGAAGGCCACTGAGCATCTCTTAAGCTGCTGCCATCTTTTTTGGAGACATTTAAGACCAATACAGGGAACCTCCTGGTGGTCCAGTGGTGAGGGCTCCTCGACGCCACTGCAGGTGGCCCAGGTTCGATACTCAGTCGGGGAAGTGAGATCTCCCATCCCGTGAGCAGTGCAGTCAAAGGAAAAAACCAACACAAAATTCAAGCAAATTTAAACTAAATGCACTTTCTTATAAAAAGGAAAATATGAGGACATGAAACTCAGCCTACTTTGGAAAAAAGGTATGGAAAAGAACCCTTCATAATAACATAGCACAGGCATATAAGGAAATGAACATTTATAAAAGCATAAAATGCCCATCTGAGCTGGAAAGGATCTTTCAGATGATCTCATTTAATATTTTCATTTCTAAGATGTGAAAACTAAAGTCCAGCCAGGGTAAATACTCGGGCTAAGGCTCTACAGCCAGCTAGTTACTCATCAGAGGGAGAGTCTAACACTCCATTCTCAGTGCTGCGTAAAAGCTGCTATACATCATCCCTTGCTTCCTGAACCCCTCAGAATCTGAGGATGCTCGAGTCCCTTAGACAGAATGGCGCAGTACGGCCAGCCCTCCACGGCCACGGATGCAGCGTGCACAGATATGGAGGACAGGCTGCTGGCCAAGGGGAACCCCCAGCCCAGAAAGAGGACGGGAGCCCAGTGATTTGGTGCTGCTCTGGCCTGCCAGCAGCAAACCCAGGCTCCGCTCAAGACAGTCTAGAGGCTGACAATATAAAGTTTCCCAAATAATTTAGAACCATTTAATAATAATAGTTTGGGAGTAAGTTAGAGAAAACTGGGAGAGCGGGGAGGACGGCTTTAAGTCTCAGGCTGGCAGTTCATAAGACACTGATGACAAGGCACAAGGGGCAGACACCGTGCGGAAGAGGAACACAGGCCAAAACGCCTGCTCCCAGTCTCCGCACGCTTAGTGAGGCGGAGCGTCGATGTTCTCTTCAGGAGCACTTGGAAAACAGCGACGAGAGAGAGCCATGCAAACTCTGTGCGCCTGCCCGCTTGAGCCCAGGCGACGTCCAGTCTGCTCTACACCTTAACAAGGACACCAGCAGCGAGTGTGCACCCAAGACGTTAACCAGAGGACACAGGGAGAAAATCGCCAGGTATCACCCTTTGATAGTGAAGGATCTATGAGAGTCCCCTCACGAGGGGCTCCAGCAGGGAGGTCGAAGGGAAGAGCGCACACAGAATCGGACTCCAGTCTGGGACCAGGAAGGGAGGGGGGACTCAGCATGAAGACAAAGACCTGTTCCTCACACTCATCAGGTCCAAGACTCAACTTTGCAGCCAAACCTGTTTCTCTTCGTTTCCTGGGTTGCTCATTCACCCAACCACTCAAGACAGGAAATGCGGCAGCCATCCAACTCTAAAACCACAGATCCAACCACCAAGGTCTACTGGTTTTACCTCCTAGATTTTCCTGACTTACTCACTGCGACCTGAACTGCCGCAGCTCAGATCTAGGCCATCACCTGTTGCCTGCACTACCGCCCAGGGTTTTCAGCTGGTCTCCCCACTCTGCTCTCGGACGCTATCAATCACTTAACCTCACACTTAAATTTACATCTATTACCACCTGATTCAAACTTGCAACCCCTTCCCTGGCTACCCCCTGTACCCCCATCTGCCACGCTGGCCTTCTTTCAGTCACCCCAGTGCGCCAGGCTCCCGTGGGCTCTGGGCCTTTCAGCAGATTGCACGCTCGGCCCACCACGTTCCTCACCGCACACTCGCACCCCCAGCACTTAGCCAGGTGCACCTCTCCACCCTTAACAGCTTGGCCTGACCCTCCTCCTCAAAGAAGCTTTCCTTTACTTCTCAAACTAGGCAGGGTCTCAGTGTACCCCATTCCATGTTGCTCTTCTCCCAACCATTGAAACATCTGCATGCAGTCCGCTGTTTAATGTCAGCCTTTCCTGGTTCGTCATGTCTGCAAGTGTGGTAAGTACTTCTGCTGGTTCCCAGCGTGTATCACAGTGCCTAACATGCAGCTTAGATAAGTATAGAGCAGTGGTGCAGTGAGTACGGGAAAACACAAACTCCTACAAGACAGAGTCCAAGAGGGCTGGGGACACCAGGAGAGTCTCAAGTCCCCCATCACTGACATGAGCAGAAAGTGACCAGGAACTTGGACAACTGAGTGGCTAGGGGGTAAGGCCTGAGGCTGGGAAGGACGAGAGTCAGAGTCACTCAGCTGTGTTGGGCTCTTTGTGACCCCATGGACTATACAGTCCATGGAATTCTCTAGGCCAGAATACCAAAGTGGGTAGCTGTCTTCCCAACCCAGTGATCAAACCCAGGTCTCCCACATTGCAGGTGGATTCTCTATCAGCTGAACCACAAGGGAAGCCCAAGAATACTGTAGTGAGTAGCCTATCCCTTCTCCAGGGGATCTTCCCGACCCAGGAGATTGAGCCAGAGTCTCCTGCACTGCAGGCAGATTCTTTGCCAGCTGAGCTACTAGGGGAGCTGTAAACTGACTTTAAAGACTCAAGCACAAACATGCCGCAGGACTGAGCACAGGGCTCGACCGGCTCACAGCACCTTATACTTTGATTACTTTAGAGCTGCAGGCAGACACCCCCGGCGCAACCTGCGCCCTGCCTGCTGCACCGGGGCAGCCGCCCTCAGCAGTGTGCAGCGCATCCCATTTACGAGCAGCACGCTGCTGCTGGCGCTTTCTGTCTTCTCAACTAGCCTCAAAGCTTGAGGAACGCAACCCAGCACTGGCAACTGAGGCCAGTCACAGAATTGTTCAACCCCTTGAAGAAAGGTTGTTTTATTCATGTGAGGAAGAGGGGGGAAGTAAGAGATAAAATATCCCCTTTTTCAAAAGAAAAAAACTTGAACTTAGCACTTGCAAGCAGCAAGCAACCGTGAAGGTTTACTGGTTACAGCTGGTATATCCAAACAGCAAAAACTAACAGAACTTCCATCTGGAATCTGGACTCCACCTGCCGTTCTTACAGGAGAGAAGCAGGTGCAGGATCAAATGAAACCTTTATAGCCTCTAAGCATGAAAAGATTACTACCCCTTTCTTCCACCCTGCCTCAGCACCACTCTCTTCCAAACTTTAATTCAAACAAAAACATTAGTAAACCATCAAAGATCGGATTTTCCCATGATGACTATCTGGGGAGAACTGGTTGCGGAGCCCTCTGATACCACAATGCACGGCTGCGCAAGCCCTTCGCGCAGAATGGTGCAGTATCTGCACAGAGCCTACACACATCCTCCCGTATATTTCAAACCAGCTCCAGGTTACTTCTACCTAATACAATGTAAATACTATGAAAATAGGTGCTGATACATGGCAAATTCAAAATTTTGCTTTTTGGAACTTTCTGAAAATTAAAAAAAAATTTCCATCCTCAGTTGGTTGAATCTGCGGGTGCAAAACCCATGGCCAACTGTACTTGAGTTTCTTACTTTGCAAGCAATCAAGTTCTTTCAAAAGTTCCTTCTCTCTGGCCTGCTGCTACCTTGGGCGTATGTCTGGATGGATGGATGGAGGGGTGGGTAGGGGCTGGGCTAGCGTGAGCTGTGGGATGCTCAGCCAGGCCCCTAACCTCTCTCAGCTTCAGTTCCCTACCCTGTAAAATGAAGAGCTTGGACTAATATTTTATAGGATTTGTTCTAGTTTGTCAGTGTGCAAACTATCAATTATTTCTAGAAATTATTCTGATAGCTTGGAATTCTAACTGGTTAGAAATGTAGATCTGAAAAAAAAAAAAAGCAGTGGTGTGTGTCTGACTCCAGGACAACAATAATGAGGCTGCAACTTTACGATCAAAGGTGGGTGACCAGCTGCTGGCTGGCAGGGTCAGATCCCAATCGAGTCGACCTCTAAATAGTCACACAAAAAAACAATGAAGATAAAAGTGTTCTATTTTTGTCTCCAGGCAGTCCTTTCTGAAGCATGCTGAGTGAGTGAGTGAAGTCGCTCAGTCATGTCTGACTCTTTGCGACCCATGGACTATAGCCTATTAGGCTCCTCTGTCCATGGGATTTTCCAGGTAAGAGTACTGGAGTGGATGGCCATTTCCTTCTCCAGGGGATCTTCCCGACCCAGGAATTGAACCCAGGTCTCCCGCATTGCAGGCAGGTGCTTTACCATCTGAGCCACCAGGGAAGCATGCTGCTGCTGCTGCTGAGTCGCTTCAGTCGTGTCCGACTCTGTGCGACCCCATAGACGGCAGCCCACCAGGCTCCCCTGGCCCTGGGATTCTCCAGGCAAGAACACTGGAGTGGGTTGCCATTTCCTTCCCCAATGCATGAAAGTGAAAAGTGAAAGGGGGGTCGCTCAGTCGTGTCCAACCCTCAGCGACCCCATGGACCGCAGCCCACCAGGCTCCTCCGTCCACGGGATTCTCCAGGCGAGGGTACTGGAGTGGGCTGCCATCGCCTTCTCCAGGGAAGTGCGCTATGGAACACTGATTCTGTGAACTGTCAATAGGCACTCCTCCAAGCAAGGGCACCATGCCAGCGTGTGTGAGGTACAGCAGGTTAAACAAATTGAAACAGGGCTCTTTACGTAGGGCTTCTCAGGCGCATTAATAACGCAGACTGTTAGCTCCTGAGCTAGACGCTCATTTAGCTCAGGCGCTCTCCGCGACCCAGTGGGCGGCAGCGCGCCAGGCCTCCCTGTCCGTCACCAACTCCCGGAGCCTGCTCAAGCTCATGTCCATCGAGTCAGTGATGCCATCCACCATCTCATCCTCTGCCATCCCCTTCTCCTCCTGCCCCCAATCTTTCCCAGCTCTTTCCATCATGTGGCCAAAGTACTGGAGCTTGAGCTTCAGCATCAATCCTTCCAATGAATATTCAGGACTGATTTCACTTAGGACTGATCCTCATGAAAGACAATTAATTTAATCTCTACAGATGAGACAAATGAGGCACAGAGAGGTTGAGAAACTTAGAGAACTAGGTCTTAAAGCAAGGTCTACTTATCACCAAAGTAAGCTCTCTTAATCACCACGCAAGACTGGCTTCCACCAGCCTCCAATATGCTGCCACATACTGCCATCTCCAAGAGGGGCCTATGGTATGCAGTGAATCAGGAAACCGTCTACAGGCCTCTATTTCGTTGGAGAGAAAGTCCGCAGGCTGTAACATTCTCTAAGTACCCCTGTCTTTCTACTAGTCAACAGAAAGTCACTTGATTCCTCAATGCCCAGTTTCAAAATGACCAGGACGTGGAACTTAAAACATTACAACCAGAGGAAATCTGAAAGACCTTTTCATCTAAACTTTTCATTTTCCAGAAAGCCTGGCAGGAGAATCCGGACACTGGGAAAGGGGAAATTAGCTCAGAGTGAAGAAGCGGGACTGGGTCTGTCTGGCGGTGCAAGGCCGAAAATCCACCTGCCACAGGCAGGTCAAGAGAGGCGGCTGTGAGCCCGGGTGGGGAAGACCCCTTGGAGGAGGAACTGGCAGCCCACCTCAGTCTCCCTGCCTGGAGAATTCCATGGACAGAGGAGCCTGGCGGGCTAGGGCCCACGGGGTCTCAAGAGTCGGATGCGACTGAGCACACAGCACCCAACAGGAGGGACTGAAAGCTGAGTCTCTGCAGTCTAACCCGGAACTCGTTCTAACTTATTATTACTGCCTTCACAATATTTTTGTGTGAGATTTTCAGCACAGAATCATTCACAGCTGATGTGAGTAAACATTTCCCCAAAGCAAGTTATTAACTAGTTTATCCAAATACTGTTTTGTCTTTATTATTAAACTGCAACAGACTATTAACGGTAAACGCCCAAGGAAATATTACCTGAGAATATCATAACTGGCAAAGTCCCACTGGTAGAGGCCCAGTGCCGAACTACAGACAATGTATTTGCCGTCAAAATGAAGTCTTGGCTGCAGGCAGATACTTCTATCCTCAGAGACAGACAACGTCTTTAAGCACTTACAGTTAATTTCTCTCCCAATTGGCCAAATCTACAGATAAAAGAAAATTAGGAAAGATGATAGATCACATCACCATAGAAAAACCTGTTTTTAAACAATGTGGCGTATGTTTGTTTAAGTCAGAAATAAAGTGAAGTGAGCTGGAAACACCACAGGCTTTACAGCTGAGGCAGGGGTTCAAATTCTTATTTGGCATCTATGTGTTGCGTCATCTTGGGTAAAATATTCAACCTCTTCTAAACCCGAGTTCCTGCAATGAAGATAGATAGTGCCTACCATATGGAACGTTTTAGAGGATGCAATAAAAATATATGTCAGAGTGCCCTGTAAACTTTTTGCAAATTGTTTTATTATTATACTAATAAATATTTATGTTTTCACACTTCAGATCTAAGAATGGAGGAGGGCAGGAGATAAATGTCTTAAGAAAAATGGTAAGAACTTAGTGAAGATAAATCTCTGTGGATTTTTTCACTCTTCATTTATAAATCAGAGCTAGAAACTGCCTAGAACAGAGAAAATGAATGAACTCTCCTTCCAGTGGGTTTAAGAGGGCTTAGACTAAAGACATTCCTGCCTCCCTTGAAATATTCCCTGTGCCACACTCTTTCATGAAGCAAATTAATTGAGGGAAAAAACCTCACCTTGATCTCATATTTGTCTGCACTCAGGAGGATGTAGTCTCCAGGGCTGTGCAAGAGAGACTTGACTTTGCACTTCTGCAAGACCACCTAGAAATAATACATATCCATATTATAGAAAGACGCTTTTAGTACTATATACATCCCTTTTAAGTAAAATATGAAAAAGAGCTCAAAATGATATGGTATGTGGGTAATCTATAACTCTATGTTAACTAGAACTCAAGTTAACTCTTACTAAGAGTTTTATTATAACCAGATTCTCTAGGCTGCCAGCAGGATCCAAAAGTGTCTAATACTGGCAGCATATTAGCTTTGGTCTGGAAGCAAACATTAGGACTGATTTTTAAAATCATAAAATGTGATGTCATAAAATGATAAAGAATAGGAAATTTAAAAAATCCATTCACGTAATAGGTACAAATGACCTGTTTTCATAAGTACGTGTGTCATAAAGAGAAAAGACATTCTACTTGCGACCAGAATCTGTCATATGCTGACTCTGCAACCTTGGGTGGGACCATCTAAATTCTTCATCTCTGTTTCCTCATCTTTAAAAACAGAGGTTGGGGCACCTATTATCTCATATAATTGCACTGAAAATGAAATAAAAAATAAAAATAAGTGTAATAGAAACTAAAATCCCATGAGCACTAGGGATAACCTGTGAACATAGGTTCTGGTTGTTTTAGCATTAAATCAGCATCAAGTGAGAAGGGAGGCCAGGCTCGCTCACTCAGAAGCCTGGGCTGCAGATACAAATGAGGCTTGCGGGGAGCTGTGCCATCATCCCACTTAATGCGCGCAGGACACTGAGCAGATGATGAAACTCAGGCCCCGAAGGGAAGACTTACCTGTTTAAGACATTATAGCAGGTCCTGGCCCCAAATCCACTGTTTCTTAACTAACACTGAATTGTCTTATGTAACTTTTCTATTTAAAACTGAATGTGCCCAGTACAGGGTTTTCTTTCCAGTTTTTAACTGTGGTAAAACATACAGATCGTAAAATGCAGACTCGCACCCATTTTCCAGTGCGCAGTCCAGTGGTACTGCTGGTCTTCTCACACAGTCACCCGCCGCACCCAGGCTAAAAGCCACTAGCCATCTTCCTCCTCTGCCCCCGTACGCTGGCTCTGCCCCGAAGTCACAGCCTCGGCAGGCACGCGGCCTGCGCTCTCCCTGGCGCCACCCAAGCCCAAGCCGGGGGTCTCTCTTGCTTCTACTGCATCATTGGCCACCGGGCATCTGCTTGTCCCCTTTTGTGCCCCACTCGAATTCACTTTTTCACTCAGCAATTATTTTCTTAAAACATGAATCACACCAGACTCTTGCTCAGAACTCGACTGCTTGCTCCTACACTTAGAATCATACAAAAGCTTTAATAGGGTCTAGTAAAGCACAGCAGATGGCCCCTGCTCCCACACCTCCCCCAACTGCAGCTCAGCTCCGCTCGTCTTCCAGGGCATCAGGTTATCAAAAGTCCTGGGTTCTTTCCCACCCCAGAGCCTGTGCACACACCGCACCCCCTGAAACACTCCTCTACTCTTTACACAGCTACCTCCAATTCATTCTCCATATTTGGCACCTTTTCTAAAAGCTTTCCCTCAATCAAACTAAACCAGACACCTTCCTAGACTTTCTCAGAGAACACTACACTCTTCCTCCCAGTTTGTGATTATGTATTTATTTGTGAAATTACAGACTAATAACTGTTTCCCCTACTAGACTAACACTCGTGCTAGGCCTACCCTGCTCGCTCATATATCCTCAGAACCTCACACATAGCACGGTAGGCGCAAGAACAGCATTTCTCCGTGGCATTGCCATTAACATGGCTTTTGATATTCATGCAAATCTTTACAACTAGAAGATATCACAATATTCTTTAAAAGATGCTGTAAATTTTTGCTTCACTTCTTGTAAGATTCTCTCCTCCTTCCTCCCTCCCTCCTGCTCTTTCTTCACATAAAAAAGCGAAACGCAATTTCCCCGTCTCCCCCTCGCCGTATCTCACCCTCTGCTGCTGACAGCCACCAGGCTGTCTCCTGTATCTATGACCCTGTCTTCCCCCTTCTCCTGTCCAGTTCACTTTTAAGAGGCTGTATGGTATTTGCCTTTCTTTGACTTATTTCACTTAGCGTAATGTCCTTGAGGTCCATCCATGTTATCATAAATTGTAAGATTTCACTTTATGGCTAATATTTCAATATACGTATCCATCCATCCATGAACACTCTGGTTGGTTCTTATCTTGACTGTTATAGATAATACTACAATGAGCATGGGCATGCATGCATCTTTCTGAGCTTTCCAATTTCTCTGGATACCCAGAAGGGNCGTAAGGTTTCACTTTATGGCTAATATTTAAATATACGTATCTATCCATCCATGAACACTCTGGTTGGTTATCTTGACTGTTATAGATAATATTGCAATGAGCATGGGCATGCATGCATCTTTCTGAGCTTTCCAATTTCTCTGGATAGATACCCAGAAGGGGAACTGCTGGATCATGTGGAAGTTCTCTTGCTCATTTTTTGAGGAGCCTCCAAACTGTTTTCACAGTNTGTAAGATTTCACTTTATGGCTAATATTTCAATATACGTATCCATCCATCCATGAACACTCTGGTTGGTTCTTATCTTGACTGTTATAGATAATACTACAATGAGCATGGGCATGCATGCATCTTTCTGAGCTTTCCAATTTCTCTGGATACCCAGAAGGGGAACTGCTGGATCATGTGGAAGTTCTCTTGCTCATTTTTTGAGGAGCCTCCAAACTGTTTTCACAGTGGCTGCACCAACTTACATTCCCTTAAAGTGAACAAAGTTCCTTTTTCTCCACAACCTCACCAACAATGTGCTATTTCTTGTCTTTCTGGTAACAGCCATTCCAGCTGGGACGGGGTGAAATCTCATCTTGGCTCCGATTCACATTTGCATTATCCTGACGGTTGTGCTGAACTTCTTTCCACTTACTTGTTAGTCGCTGTTTTCATTTATCTATACACCTTCTTTGGGAAAATGTCTGTTCAGATCTTCTGCCCATCTTTCAATTAGACTGTTTGGTTTTTTGCTCTTAAGTTGTATGATTTATATATTGTGGATATCAGCCCATGACCTATGATTTGTAAATATTTTCTCCCATTCAGTAGGTTGCCTCTTAATTTTGTTGATGACTTTTTTTTGCTGCGCAGAAGCTTTTTAGTACGATGCTTTATTCTTGCTTTTGATGCCAGATTCAAAAAATCACTGCCAAAACCTATGTCAAGATGTCCACTATGTTTTCTTCTAGTTTTATGATTTCAGGTGTGTTAAGTCTTAAATCAACTCTGAGTTAATGTCTATGTACCGTTTAAGACCGTGGTTCGGTTTCATTCTTTTCATGTGGCTGTTCAGTTTTCCCAACGAAATTTCTGAGACTGTCCATCCTCCATCCTACATTCCTGGCTNGAGTTTTATGATTTCAGATGTGTTAAGTCTTAAATCAACTCTGAGTTAATGTCTATGTACCGTTTAAGACCGTGGTTCGGTTTCATTCTTTTGATGTGGCTGTTCAGTTTTCCCAACGAAATTTCTGAGACTGTCCATCCTCCATCCTACATTCCTGGCTCCTTCGTCATTGATGAATTGACCAGGGCCACAAGGGTTCATTTCTGGGCTCCTAATTCTGTTCCACTGATCCAAGTGTCTGTCCTGCTAACATCACATTGTTTTAATTACTGTATCTTTGTCACACAGTTTGAAAGCATGATGCCTCCAACTTTGTGTCTTTTCAAGGGTTTTTTTGGTGTGGTTCCATATGAATTTTAGGATTATTTGTCTTATTTCCTTGAAACATACCATTGGAATTTTGATGCAGACTGCACTGAATCTACAGGTTGCTTTGGAAAGTATGGACATTTGATTGTTCAAATCTGTGAGCACGAAACAACTCTCCATTTGTTTGTCTACTTCAGTTTCCTTGATTAATGTCTCCTGGTTTACAATATACAGGTCTTTCTGTTATATACTGATTAAACTTATTCCCAGGGTATTTCATTCTTTTTGATGCAACTGTATATGGGACTGTTTTTTCTTTACTTCTTTTTTCTGACAGTTCTTTATTAGTGTACAGAAATGCAACAGATTTTGTATACAGATTTTATATCTTGCAATTTTACATGTTTTCGTTCTAACAGATTTCCGATGCCATCACCAAAATATTACCATACATTCGCAAATCCTGAGAGTTTTGCCTCTTCCTTTCCAACATGGATCCTTTTTTCCTTCTGCTGCTCTGGCTGCAACTTCCCATTACGTGCTGAAGAAAAGTGGCTAGCGACCAGCACAGTGGTGTTTTAAAGACCCTGCACATCTCTCTCTGTTCCACTTCCAGCAAGAGCTTTCTTTTTCAAAATGAAAATTGCTTTTCTGATTTAAAAAGAAACGTNTCCTTCTGCTGCTCTGGCTGCAACTTCCCATTACGTGCTGAAGAAAAGTGGCTAGCGACCAGCACAGTGGTGTTTTAAAGACCCTGCACATCTCTCTCTGTTCCACTTCCAGCAAGAGCTTTCTTTTTCAAAATGAAAATTGCTTTTCTGATTTAAAAAGAAACGTGCTTATCCTAAAGGGAAAAAAGTACTCACAACTTCACAAGAAATAATCACCTTCAACATTTCAGTGCAAACACACACAGAAACTACCATCACACTCTGCGCAGCTTTCGGCCTAACCTGCCTCACTCACCCGCCCTGCCCAGCTGCTATGCTGTGAGCGTCCTCCCACGCGCACAGCCGGGCGCTCACGAACGTGCCGGCCGCTGCAGTGCGCCGTCGTGCCTCGGGTTGCATCTGCTCCATCTTATGACTCATCGGCCACTTATGAGTCAGTGTCCACCACCCTCCAACCCGCCCCGGCTCCCCACCCTCGGCAGGAGTGCCGTCAGCGTCAGCGAGCCTTCTTACCTTGGTGACCCATTCCGTGTGCCCGGTAAGTGTGTTCAGGCACGTCCCGGCAGACAGAGCCCACANAGAGAGAAGACAAGCCACATACGCAAGGAAAAGGTTTCCAATATTTACTTTAAAAAGTACAAAAAAGGGGAAACAATTTAATTTGTAACTCAGTACGCCAAAAAAAACCCAACATTATCAGCTAACGTAATCAATATAGAAATTTATTAATGAAATGGTTTACATTCTAAGTCTTCAAAATCCAGCAAGCACTGCCTGTTTCACATCTCAGTTTGAGCTAGCCATCTCTCAGGTGTGCTGAGTGGCTGCCGCATGGACAGCACAGGTCCAGATAACCTTTAAGGGCCTCTCAGATTTCTGGCAGAGTCAGCATTTTGTGACTGTATTTCCAGGACGCTCAAGCAGGGAGAGAAAGCGCGTCTGGTCCCAGCTGAGCTTGGTTCTGATTCACGGCCAGTGTTTCACAGGGCCGCCTTCACTCACTCAACCCATACTCGGAGAACTTTTATGTCAGGCAGGGGTCCTGCTCTCTTACGGTGCCTGGTCTTCCAGGGAAGACAGAAACGCTAAACAAGCAGCAAGCAGTCAGCAAGCGGGGGCAACAGAGACGCCCACAGGAAATACAAGGAGGGGGCGAGAGGAGAAAGCACCCCAGACGAGGCTCCGCCGGGCTTACGGCTGCGCTCCCCGACATCGAGGTGTCCTAAGAGGAGGCACGCCGGCTCCACACGATACACTCTGAGCTGCTGTGAAGCCAGGCCTTGGTGTAGGACTGTTTCAAGAAGGAATTTCATGGCTTAAAAAATACCCAAACTTGGGACCTCCCTGGAGGTCCAGGGGTCCCAGTGCCAGTGGCACGGGTTTAACCACTGGTCAGGGAACTAAGGCCTCACACGCCACACGGCCCCACCAAAAATAAACAAGTAACAAATACTCTACAAAATTAAAAAAAAATTTTTTTTCAATATTAACAAGTTGAAATCTAAAGGATGAATAAAGTGATCAGCACTCTCTCTCCAATCAAAAAAAATAAAACATCAACAGTACATGCCAGAGCTCAGCCACACACTTTTTCTGTAAAAGACTGGACAGTAAATATATTCGTCCTGAGCCACAGTCTCTGGGGCAATCACTCCACTCTGCTGGATCTGGCCCCTGTGGGTTGTGGTTTACCAATCCTGGGAATCTAACTATTTAAGGACCTGCTAAATACCTCTATTTATTACATAAATATAAGTGAACACGCATTAGGGTCCATTCATAAAGAACTCCTTGAACCCATTCTATTAATAAAAACTATCTAGGAATTACTGGCAATGCTTGTCAAAATGCACTGCCTCAACAGGGACGCTGACAACAGTTCAGTGTAACTGGGGAGTCGTGGGAAAGGCCAGGATGGCGAGCTGGGCAGGCAGGATGCTCAGCTACGACCTCATGTGCATTTCTGAAAGACCTCTGCGGCAGTATCACAGCAAAGTGAAGGGGAGCAAAGCTGGAAGCAGGAAGGCCACTTATAAACCAGGACGGAGGATACACAAAACGCGGCCTTTACGTCAAAGGGTTACTATTCAGCCTCAAAAAGGAAGGAAACTGACATAGGCAACCACATGGAGGAACCACAGAGACATCATGCTAAGCGACAGAAGGTCCGTCACAAAAGAACAGAGACTGCTCAGAGTCCACCCAAGAGGCACCTAGTGCACTCGCATTCTCAGAAAGCAGCAGGATGGCTGCCTGGGGCTGTGGGAGGAGGGGATAGGGTGTCAGTGATTAACGAATACGATTTCATTTGGAAGATGCAAAAAGTTCTGGAGACTGACGGTGGTGATGTCTGTGCAACAACAAGAAGGTACTCAATGCCACTGAACTGCATTTAAAATGGTTAAAATGGTAAATCTTCTATTTTCCCACAATTTGTTAAAAAAAGGGGGGGGAGGAGATTATCCAGTGTTACAGAGGAAAACATTAGGCCGTTCAATTTCACACCATAATAAACATCAGAGAACAATCAGGCTGGGCTGCACTCCGTTTTACAAGGCATAAGCCTAACTTCAACTGCTAAGCTTTTAGGAGCCATTATTCCCTCCTCTTTTGCTTTGTGTCAACCTTCTTCATAGACTCCCATTTGCTGTGCTGAGCAACCCAACATGTTTTCAAAGAGGTCATCAATGACACTGTGTAGAGAGGAAAGTGAACTAGATAAACGCAGACTATTTTTCATTACATGAAAGGGGGGGAAAGCCCTCTCAATTCAGAAAACGGGGGGGAACAACCTTCGACATAAAAATTACAGACATGGGTGACACAGCAGAGGCGAGCCGAGACCGAGCTGCAGCACGCGCAGCGCGCGCCCTCTCACCCAGCTAAGCGCAGACACTCAACTGCAGAGCCAGCTCTCAGACCGCCTGAGTCACTTGGCTCTGTTAACCAGCTGAATGAACATTTGCTAGTGCCTCTTCTGGAGAAGGCGATGGCACCCACTCCAGTGCTCCTGCCTGGGAAATCCCACGGACGGAAGAGCCCGGTGGGCTGCGGTCCATGGGGTCACTGAGAGTCCGACACGACTGAGCGACTTCCCTTTCACTTTTCACTTTCATGCATTGGAGAAGGAAATGGCAACCCACTCCAGTGCTCTTGCCTGTAGAGTCCCAGGGACGGGGAGCCTGGTGGGCTGCCGTCCATGGGGTCGCACAGAGTCGGACACGACTGAAGCGACTCAGCAGCAGCAGCAGCAGCGCCTCTTTAAGACAGGCAACTTTCATTGTCCTTTTAAGACCCCATTACCCCTCTGTCTCTTTGCCTCCCCCCTCTCTCTGGGTACACACTCAGAGGGTCCACCCTACACGGCGCCTTCTTTCTCCCCTCTCCATCTCCTCTTAAAATGTCACCTGCAGCCACAGCTACG
>SJYW01008307.1:137457-152421 GCA_006410735.1 Raphicerus campestris
ATATTTTAAATACAAGGAACACAGAGAGGTTTCATAATTCTTTCAAAATGAATTATTTGCTAGGACCAGACAGTAACTTTTCTACAGTTTTTCCCCCCAAAATTACTGCTGATAAGAAAGAAAAAAAAATTAACCAACATGAGGGACTGTATATGGAAAAAAAGCATAGAAAAACGCAGTCAGAGCTTTCAGACTCATATCACATTTATAAAAATGTCTTCTCATAAAATTTTATAAAAATACTTGTCTTCTCAGAGAGAAAAAGGACAAAGGGGTGGCGGTAGGGAGAGGAGCAACCAGTCAGGGACGGGGCATCTATCTAAGCCATCACAGATCTCTCAGATAATTAACGGCCGCCGTTCCCAAGCCTGAGGAGTATTTTGTTCTGTCTCTAAGAGTACACTCCATGAAACACAAAAATTAAAAAGACAAGAAAAGAAATAGGCCCCGGCTCTCTTACCTGTGCACAGAAGCCCATCTCTGTAGTAAAGTGCGTACACTCTGGCACTGTGTCCAATTAAAGACGAGGTCTCAAAGGCTTCATGGGCCTCCAGTTGCTTCATTCTCAAAATAGCCTTCAAATAAACCTTCTTCCAGTGCAAAGCGTCCTGAACAGAATCGTCTATCTGCCAGCCCAGATTTTTACAGGCGGTCTGCCACACCTCTGTACAGGCACTTATCACCTTATTCCACTGTTTAGAGACGAGGCAGCATGTGAGTAAAGTCTGAGGGTCAAGCCATTTTAACAAATAAAAACTGAGCTCCAGGGGAAGGAGTTTGAGGAAGTCCCGCTTGAGCAGAGTCTCCAGGTTATTGGAGAGGTGTCTGAGCTGGACTGCCCCACTCAGACTAATCAGGTGATCCAGAGTTTCATTTTTCTGCAAGTCCGTCAGAGAAAGAAATGTAACAGAAATGTTATCAAGCCATGTCTCAAAGTCCTTTCTCTCCATAAGGTTATGGAAAAATTTACCTGTGGCACATCAAAATATTGTATTAGTTCTGCTCAAAAAGACTGGTTCAAGCAAGACTGCTAACAAATGAAGTATTACAATTAGTGCAAAAAACTCTGTTACAACTTTACAGCTTAGTTACATTACAAGCTTACAGTTAATACATTGTATTTATCTGAAACAATCTCCATGCGCACAGAACAAAACATCTGAGAAAACATCCTTGAGCAAGTTACGACCTCCAAAACGGAACTCAGCGAGGCTGCTTCTGGGGCCTGCGCCTTGCGCCTTCTCAAGTCTCGCACTGCTCCATGCCGCTTCACAGTAAAAGATTCACAAAGTACTCATTCTTTGTGAAACAGTGTATTGTGTATAAAAGAACCCCCATCAAAATCATCATGACTCCATTTTCTTAAATACCCTCTATTTGGGCACGAAAATCACAAAAATAAACACAAAGATGTGACCCCCAGAAATTAAGTCTCTCGACCAGTAACTTGAGACATCAGTTACCAGGCTAGGTATAACCTGAGCTGTTACAGCAATCACAGCGCTGACTACTAGCTTTCGCAATAGATGCTTAGGCAAAAGGTTTGGAAGAGAAATAAGCAGATGCAGTAAGTTATATGGCTTAGGTGTTCCGGCTCTTCCACTTCCTTTACGGCACTGCCTGTTAGAACACGAATCACCAAAAGCCTTATCTGGCCTTACATGGTCTGTTTTAATAAGGTTAATGTGAGCTGGTGACATCTCTTAAGCTCCTGCGTCCCCAAGAGCCATAAGGGTCCCGGAGGTATGCACAAATAAGACAAATTAGTCATCCTGATGCTTACAAGACGCACAAAGAAAGGTACCATTTCCTTCACTGAGCACATGAGGAAGCTGCAGCTCAGAGAAGGTAAGTGATTTGCCTACAGCCAACAGCGCTATTAAAACAGCAACAGAACAGACCGGAAGCAGTGCTCTCCAGACCGGGACACTTCCAGCTTCCATCAGGAGAGCCCCAACCTGGTGATAAGATCGGGAGCACCGAGTCCAGCTGATGAGACCACCTCCCCCTTTAAGGCTAACTGGAGCCCCACCCTCAAACAAATACAAGTATCCATCAATCCATAATATGTCAAGGTGTCTACCCACTCTTAACAATGGGGTCTAACTAATGGGAAGAGAGGAAAAAGTAAAGCAAATTTGTGAAAACCACCTTTCTCGAGATCAGCCATGTTGATAGATATTAGTGCTGGGCAACAGATACATGGGTTTTGTTTTTAATTAGATTTTTATGTGTTGAAACATTTCAATGATTTAAAAAAAAAAAANGGGAGAGGAGGAACCAGTCAGGGACGGGGCATCTATCTAAGCCATCACAGATCTCTCAGATAATTAACGGCCGCCGTTCTCAAGCCTGAGGAGTATTTTGTTCTGTCTCTAAGAGTACACTCCACGAAACACAAAAATTAAAAAGACAAGAAAAGAAATAGGCCCCGGCTCTCTTACCTGTGCACAGAAGCCCATCTCTGTAGTAAAGTGCGTACACTCTGGCACTGTGTCCAATTAAAGACGAGGTCTCAAAGGCTTCATGGGCCTCCAGTTGCTTCATTCTCAAAATAGCCTTCAAATAAACCTTCTTCCAGTGCAAAGCGTCCTGAACAGAATCGTCTATCTGCCAGCCCAGATTTTTACAGGCGGTCTGCCACACCTCTGTACAGGCACTTATCACCTTATTCCACTGTTTAGAGACGAGGCAGCATGTGAGTAAAGTCTGAGGGTCAAGCCATTTTAACAAATAAAAACTGAGCTCCAGGGGAAGGAGTTTGAGGAAGTCCCGCTTGAGCAGAGTCTCCAGGTTATTGGAGAGGTGTCTGAGCTGGACTGCCCCACTCAGACTAATCAGGTGATCCAGAGTTTCATTTTTCTGCAAGTCCGTCAGAGAAAGAAATGTAACAGAAATGTTATCAAGCCATGTCTCAAAGTCCTTTCTCTCCATAAGGTTATGGAAAAATTTACCTGTGGCACATCAAAATATTGTATTAGTTCTGCTCAAAAAGACTGGTTCAAGCAAGACTGCTAACAAATGAAGTATTACAATTAGTGCAAAAAACTCTGTTACAACTTTACAGCTTAGTTACATTACAAGCTTACAGTTAATACATTGTATTTATCTGAAACAATCTCCATGCGCACAGAACAAAACATCTGAGAAAACATCCTTGAGCAAGTTACGACCTCCAAAACGGAACTCAGCGAGGCTGCTTCTGGGGCCTGCGCCTTGCGCCTTCTCAAGTCTCGCACTGCTCCATGCCGCTTCACAGTAAAAGATTCACAAAGTACTCATTCTTTGTGAAACAGTGTATTGTGTATAAAAGAACCCCCATCAAAATCATCATGACTCCATTTTCTTAAATACCCTCTATTTGGGCACGAAAATCACAAAAATAAACACAAAGATGTGACCCCCAGAAATTAAGTCTCTCGACCAGTAACTTGAGACATCAGTTACCAGGCTAGGTATAACCTGAGCTGTTACAGCAATCACAGCGCTGACTACTAGCTTTCGCAATAGATGCTTAGGCAAAAGGTTTGGAAGAGAAATAAGCAGATGCAGTAAGTTATATGGCTTAGGTGTTCCGGCTCTTCCACTTCCTTTACGGCACTGCCTGTTAGAACACGAATCACCAAAAGCCTTATCTGGCCTTACATGGTCTGTTTTAATAAGGTTAATATGAGCTGGTGACATCTCTTAAGCTCATGTGTCCCCAAGAGCCATAAGGGTCCCGGAGGTATACACAAATAAGACAAATTAGTCATCCTGATGCTTACAAGACGCACAAAGAAAGGTACCATTTCCTTCACTGAGCACATGAGGAAGCTGCAGGTCAGAGAAGGTAAGTGATTTGCCTACAGCCAACAGCGCTATTAAAACAGCAACAGAACAGACCGGAAGCAGTGCTCTCCAGACCGGGACACTTCCAGCTTCCATCAGGAGAGCCCCAACCTGGTGATAAGATCGGGAGCACCGAGTCCAGCTGATGAGACCACCTCCCCCTTTAAGGCTAACTGGAGCCCCACCCTCAAACAAATACAAGTATCCATCAATCCATAATATGTCAAGGTGTCTACCCACTCTTAACAATGGGGTCTAACTAATGGGAAGAGAGGAAAAAGTAAAGCAAATCTGTGAAAACCACCTTTCTCGAGATCAGCCATGTTGATAGATATTAGTGCTGGGCAACAGATACATGGGTTTTGTTTTTAATTAGATTTTTATGTGTTGAAACATTTCAATGATTTAAAAAAAAAAAACCTTCCTTGTAATCTAACCAGTTTCCCATCATACTGTCATACTAATTTTAAAACCTAATGTCCAAATTAAAGTGAAAGAGGAAAATAAATTCATTTATCAGTTCAGTCACTTAGTCATGTCCGACTCTTTGCAAACCCATGGACAGAAGCACGCCAGGCCTCCCTGTCCATCACCAACTCCCGGAGCTTGCTCCATCTCATGTCCAATGAGGCGATGAAGCCGTCCAACCATCTATCTCATCCTCTGTCGTCCCCTTCTCCTGCTTTCAATCTTTCCCAGCATCAGGGTCTTTTCCAATGAGTCAGTTCTTCACTTCAGGTGGCCAAAGGATTGGAGCTTCAGCTTCAGCATCAGTCCTTCCAATGAATATTCAGGACTGATGTCCTTTAGGATCCACTGGCTGGATCTCCCTGCAGCCCAAGAGACTCTCAAGAGTCTTCTTCAACACCACAGTTCAAAAGTATGAATTCTTCAGTGCTCAGTTTTCTTTATGGTCCAACTCTCACATCCATACATGACTGCTGGAAAAACCAAAGCTTTGACTAGATGGACCTTTGTCGGCCAAGTGACGTCTCCGCTTTTTAATATGTTGTTTAGGTTGGTCATAGCTTTTCTTCCAAGGAGCAAGGGTCTTTTAATCTCATGGCTGCAGTCACCATCTGCAGTGATTCTGGAGCCCAAGAAGATAATGTCACTGTTTCCGTTGTTTCCCCATCTACTTGCCATGAAGTGACAGGACAAGATGCCATGATCATTTACCAGGTTTACACAAATAGTCAGATCTCACTGTCCAATTTCATTAATATAAAATGTAAAGACCATTTTCATTAATTTCCCAATATCAAATTTGGCAGGAACATTTGTTATTAGACAAAAAGCAGTTAAAGTAAACAGCCCACTTCTAATCACATCATCTGGTGTCGAATGTTGTCGAATAGTGAACTGACTTTAAAATAAGGCTCAGGGTTTGGGCTAGGTAGGATTTATTAACTTAAGGATTTACTTGGCTGCCAAAAACTAATGAGTCCATGGCAGGCTATATGAACTGAACACAAGATAACAAGTGTCCTGGGAATTTCTTGGTTGCCCACTGGTTAGGACTCTGCACGTTCACTGCCAGAGCGCCTGGGTTTGATCCCTGGTCAGGGAATTAAGGTCCCACAAGTTGCTTAGCACAGCAAAAAAAAAAGCCACCAACAAGATTAACAAGCCTCCTTGTTCTGAATCCTAACAACTTTTTATCTGTAATATTTCTGGAAAAGTTTTACTTAAAAAAAAATCATTCACAGCAAGACAAGAAAAAAGTTTCCGTGGACAGTCACAAAATGTTGCCAACAGCTAATTAATCCTGGCCAATTAAAAATATAATCAAAACATGTGCCCAGGAATCATTTTTTTACCACGAAGAAGTGGGGCGAGGGGCTTCTTCTATCACATCTACCCAGCCACACACACACAAAGTGTGCCACATACACATCTTAGGAATTCATTTGTGTACAATGAACTGTTACTTAAATGGACACAAGGCAAATTTATAATACCCATGAAAAGAGTATCATTACCCAATAACCAAGAGACGTGTACAGCACACCCGATCAGTGAAGCCATGACACCACAGAGATTATGGGATGAGTTTGCTGTCGAGCACCTTAAAAACCCAGGCATTTCTGAGATTTACACATCCTCCTAACAAGAATTTTTCTGCCAACTCTTAAAGACTGCCCTTTAAGCTACTGAACCCTGTATGGGAAGGTCTTATCCAGTTCTTCATCTCTCACTATCACGAAAAAGGCATCTTTTTAAAATGAAGTAGGACCCATTAGCTTTGCAGAATGCCCTATTTTAAAAAAAATCAGCTTTTGTTTCTCTAAAAAATGAACTGACTCTGGAGAGAACTTTCTTAAGGTCGCAGGTCTAAACTGAACTCTTAGAGACCTCTAGGAATATCACCCACTGGCAGCTCAAGGCCCCTCAGGGGATACTTCAGGAAGCGGGACCTCAATCCAACTGCAGGAGGAGCTTTTAAAACATCAGAGCTTTCCAATAATGGAACAGCTGCCTCCAGGGTGGTGAGCTTCCCATACTGGGAAGAGTCAAGGACAGCTAACTATAGAGGCGGACTGAGGTAAAGAAAAATGTTTTGAAGTCAATCACACCTTCCACAGATTCAGCCACTTCCTATGTGATCATGGGCATACTCAACTAACTTCTGAGCTTCAGTTCTGCCATCTGTAAAATGGAAGCTAGCTCACCTGGAGTGCTGCACGAATCACGAACAGCAGGGACAAGCTTAGAACACAGCCCCGTAGGGTAACTCAAATGGCACTTTTTGCTAGTTTTACTGCTATGAGTGCCTGGCAGGAAAGCTCCAGTAACATCCCCTTCAACCCTAGCATATTACCAGTTTCTCTTTTGTCAATCCCCCAGTCCCTACCCCAGTTTCTCTTAAAATAGATTAAAATATACAGAAAAAAAGGAAAAACCTCAAGGGCTCAAAGTTACTGGGAATTTAATTTTATAATTAAGGGCAGTTACTGACATGAGGCTGATTTCCCAGGAGGCATTCTCTTTCCACCCTCTCCACACTCCACGGCGTCCCATCCTTCCCCCGACCCCAACTTCAGACTAAACATAAAGCTTGCCCTTTGCCCTCAGTATTAACAAGCACGAAGCTCTGAAGCAGACAGAGGTGAAAATATTCCTCAACTGGGAGATGGGAGACGTGGGTCTGGTCTCTGGTTCTGCTGTTAACTCCCTACGTTCCCTCAGGTGCCTCTCATCTTTGTACTGGTTTGAAACACTAGAGTACTACTCACAGATGGTACCTCACATGATTCTCACGACCTTGTGGAAGGTATGAGAACTGCCCTTAATAAGTGAAGAAATTTACGGCCCCAAAGTGGAGTGACTTTCCCTGGGTCTCACAGGAAGGAGCAGGCACAACATCTTGCCCAGCCCCAACCCTTCTCAAAGAAGCAAAACAAAACTTATACTTCCAGGTCTTACTAAAGATAGAATATTCTTGCCTGAACATGATGAATGCCCTTTACCTCTCCTCTCTCAGGACCTGGCCTAATCAAGAGAGAAAACATGACATTTGCTATCTTTGGGAGGGAGGCTTCATCTTCCCTCTCTTTTCTTATCAAGCACAACCAGGGTTAAAGAGAACAGAGGCTCTGAGCTTATCTAAATACACTTATGTATACATAAAATATCGTTTGAATACTCAAGAGGCTGGTTAATACTGGTTGTTTCCAGAGAATACTGGAGGGTTGAGGAATAGGAGTGAAGGTCCCTTAATGAATTTAAGATCGTATGAATATCTGCTCTGTTTATATACACCGTCAGTCTTAAGATGAATTTTTAAAAGCTTCGAAGGAATACAACTAGGGTTTCTAAAGTAGGGCTTTGCAACCCCACTTGTTGCTGGGTGACCCTGGGCAAATCTCTTCACTTATCTCAAGCCCAATTCCTCACTGAGATAAGGTAACCACTAACAGCATTCTCTACAAACGTTTTTACAAGGAATAAACGGGATAATGCACATAAACGTTTAGCACAGTATGCGCACAGTGGAAGCCTACAAGAAATGCTGGTAACCACCATTATTTAGCATTAACCTTGCTATCTTTATTGCAAGCAGCACTGCACATACACACCTGTTTCCACTGCATACCCACAATGATGGCGCAGTCCCTCACATTCGTACAGCGCTTTGTACTTCATAAACCGCCTCTCCATACTGCTTCATCCTTCACCCTCATTAACAGCCCTGGGACATCACGGTCAACTCATTTCGCAGCTAAGGAAACTGAGGCTCCAGGACGCAATCACTCAGTTCCCCCCTCTCTGAATCACTCCAGATCCCTTCAACCCGTCCGCCGCTCCCAGGTCCCCTACTCCCGGAGCCGTGACCCGCGCGGCACTGACCTGAGCGAGCGCCCCGGGGCCCGGGACCTCGCGCCGGGCTCACACCAACGAGGCGCGCTCGGGCCGCCAGAGCCTCGCAGCGGCCGGGTCCGCTCCGCAGCCATGGCGCCTGCAGCGCGAGAGAGGCAGACGGCCCGAGGCGCGGCGAGGCAGCAGGGGCGCGAGCGCCAAACCACCCCCGCCGCGGCCCGGCCCCGCCTAGGACACAGACGCGGGCCGGCGGCCGCCGCTCCGGGCCCGCAGCCTCCCAGGGGAGCGGCTTCCGGTGCCGCTGCGTCATCTCCGCGCGCCCCTCGCCCGGCGGCCGCGGCCGCACTTCCGGCCCCGCCTCGAGGCGGAAGTGGGGGCGCCGGGCGGCAGGCGGGGGCGCCGGCCGCTCAGTGTGGCGCCTGGGCGGAAGCCTGCCTCCCGGCGGGGCAAACAAACGGTCCAGGGAGTTTACGTCCGTCACCCAACCTGATCTTGCGCCGACCGTGCGACACTTTTTCTTATTATGCTCACTTTACGAGGAGAGGGGGAATATAAGAGACGTGTCCAAAGAACAGCTACTCGTACGACCGACAGTCTCTGCAGTTAGTGGTGGAGCGGAGCGGAGGCCCAGGCCGCCGGAGCACCCCGAGGGCCCCGACCCACGGGAAATAGAAGGCTGATTCTTTGCGGTGGTGGAAGCTCAGTGTGGACTTCAGAAAGTCAGGTCTTAAGCTGGTTTGGTTTGGTAGACGACAGGAAGGCTGAGAACTTCTAAGCCAGAGGGTGACTGATGATGATATTACAGGAAAATTTAGGAAGACATGGGTTGACATGTCACGTTGGGCGAGCTTTATGAAAGAGAAGGCAGTGCTAAGGTAATCACGAAAACCAGGCACTTGTATTTGCAGCAAATGATCTCAACCCTAATACCGTAAGTTTGCTGAATCAAACTGAAAAGTCTAGATGGAGCTGGCCCAGAGATGATATTGTTTGAACCTCTCATGGACAAAGAATGCAAACGGTCTCAGTTTAAGTCCAGAGGATATCCAGGAGCAAGATTTATGGCTCATTAAAAAATGAAAATTGCAAAATGGAATTTGTATTTAGTGAAATCCAAGACATGTAATCATTCAATTTTGTAAATGTAAAAAAAAATTCTCATTTGAATTTTTTTAAAATATGTATTTCCCACTTTGTAAAATATCTCCAAGAATCCACAATGATTGCTGAGAAAACATAGCCAGCTTTAAAATGCAATGAATTATTCCTAGGCAAATAACTACAAAAACAGCTATGAACGGCAGGCAGGAAGATCAACATGCAAAAAGAGAAACATGAAAAATAGCCTGGCATAGGAATAGAAGGTTCAGTGCAACTGTTTCTGACAGGAACATAAAAATATGCTGGATGTTGTTTCTTTCTTTCTTTAATAAACTTGCTGATCACATGGTATTTGGAGTGATTTCTACACATAGAGACAATAGAAAAATTGCAAACATCAGATGCTTGGTTTTTCCAGTTCAGGCTAAAATGGATTTCGGGTTGTTTTCTATTTTGAGGTAAAGTTGCCTGGGAGAGGTAGATGGATGACATAACTGATTTAACAACAATCAGACATGGCCTGTACTAGGAACTCAAAATCCTTCCTGGTGAGATGTATCAAACTACACCGTAAGTTTCTTTGGGTAGAAAAAATGCACCTGCCAGGGATGACAAGCATCCCTTGATGTTTAACACATTTCTTGCACGTGCGCGTACCAGCGAGCAGAGCCTACTCTGTTTAGTGTCGAGATAGACTCCCTGTGTGATGATGCTATGGAGACACACGTGTGAACTGTTCTTCCAACTCCCACACATACTTCACCAGGAACTCCATGTAAGGACAAGGGGTCAGCTTCAAGAGGTACACAAGGTTGGAAGCATTTGGAGAGGTTTGCTTTCTATTCTTTGTTCTGGATTCACTCTAGCTGTAACATGATCAGCACTCGCTCTCCTATAGAGCTAGGAGGTATTCTGGGACAAAAGCTCAGCTTGATTGACAAGAAACCTTATCCTGAAGGGCTCAGGCACGAGGTACTGTACTTCAATTGCTGTTAGAATGAGTGATCCTGAGATACATTTGGACACACTTTGGCATCTGGGCTCAATAATTTCCAAGGCTCCCAGATTGTTCACAGACAACATGCAGGTAAGTTTCTTATAATCTTTGTAGCACTTTATATCTACTAGAATAAGCTTTTGAGTAGGCTGAAGTTTCTTTGTGTAAATCATCAGATGAACTGAAAAAAAAGGAGTTCAGATTATAATTGTGTGAATTTGTTTTGCTTTGTTGTTTTTTTCTTATTAAAAAGGCACGGGAAAGTAAAAGATGGACTTCAGGCGTTTCCAGTGTTGAGTGAGCTTTGAAACCGACAGATCTGAGTTCATATCATGGCCCTGTCTCACCCTCTTCTTACTCACTGAATGATCTTGAGCAAATGCCTAAACCACATGGAAACTCAGTTTAAGTCTGAAGATANCCCCAGATTGTTCACAGACAACATGCAGGTAAGTTTCTTATAATCTTTGTAGCACTTTATGTCTACTAGAATAAGCTTTTGAGTAGGCTGAAGTTTCTTTGTGTAAATCATCAGATGAACTGAAAAAAAAAAGGCGTTCAGATTATAATTGTGTGAATTTGTTTTGCTTTGTTGTTTTTTTCTTATTAAAAAGACATGGGAAAGTAAAAGATGGACTTCAGGCGTTTCCAGTGTTAAGAGTGAGCTTTGAAACCGACAGATCTGAGTTCATATCATGGCCCTGTCTCACCCTCTTCTTACTCACTGAATGATCTTGAGCAAATGCCTAAACCACATGGAAACTCAGTTTAAGTCNGAGGAAGGAGCCAGGGCTGAGAGGCAGGTGACGGGCTCAAGTCCAGGCTCTGAGGCGTGCCCCTGGCGGTCGTGTGGACTCTGCCTTCATCCTTGAAGGAGGAGGCGACGGGCAAGGTTGCCCACCTGCAGGGAGGCCTCCGGCAACACGTGTGCAGTCCTTGAATTTTTCTCTCCTCTTTACAAGAGGTCCTGTCCTGGCAGCTTGGTGGGTAGGCTCTGTCGATATTTTAAATTCACATACCCTTGATCCAGTAATTCTTGTTTCAGAAATTTAACGTGCAGGTATACTCACACACAAAATGCGCTGTATCTGCAGGTTTGTTCACAACAGAAGTTGACAGAAAAAGCAAACAGCTAGGAACAGCCTGAATATCTATTAAAAGGAGATTGTTAAGCTATGACGTATGACTGGAACAGTATGCAGCTGGTAGAAAAATTGAGTAGATATATATCTGTCTCTCGGAGAAAGTAATGGCACCCACTCCAGTACTCTTGCCTGGGAAATCCCGTGGACGGAGGAGCCTGGTGGGCTGCAGTCCATGGGGTCGCTAAGAGTCAGACACGACTGAGCGACGTCACTTCCACTTTTCACTTTCCTGCATAGGAGAAGGAAATGGCACCCACTCCAGTGTTCTTGCCTGGAGAATCCCAGGGACGGGGAAGCCTCGTGGGCTGCCGTCTATGGGATCACACAGAATCGGACTTGACTGAAGCGACTTAGTAGCAGTAGTATATCTATCTCTCTGTATATATGGACATAGATCTTTAATATATATTGCTGAATGGAAAAATTGTTGGAGTTTATAATTCCATTATATGTAATTTAAAAAAAAGAATTACAACCCTCTCAAACCCACATGGACACTGGCCAGTGTAACATTAGAAATATCTGAAAGGTACATCAGAAGCTATTAATATGGAAATGGAACTTAGCGTGGTAGGATGGCATTTTTTTCCTTTTCCTTCTATGTACAGCTGTAGTATTTGATTTTTAAATGCTTTGTATTTGATCATCTGATAACCTAAAACACTTTAAAAATGTTTGTGATCCAGAAATTTTAAAGTGACCTTCCTTCTTGAAAAGAGAATGAATCACTGAGTCAAGACTGGATGATTTCAGAGGACTTTTTTGGCTCTGACCTTCTGGGAGTTCTCTCTTTTTCATTTGTGTTATCCCTTCATTAATTCTGTTAGTCAACATTATTTAACCTGCTTATCAAATCCCTCTTATATGTCCATTTTATTTCAGGCCCTCATTTTCTCCCTCTTGCTAGACATGTGGCATTGGTTTGATTTCTCATCATCCCTGAGTTTACTTTTCCAGTGTGTTCTTCCAGCGTTGCAACCACGGTGAACTTCTCAGGTTATTTGGCTCTCGGCTTCTCCATGGTCTCCCAGGGCCTTGGATGTGAAAGTGAGCCTCTCCAGTCTGGCATTCGGACCCGTACAGTTGATTTTCACCCTGCTTTTCCAGCCTCATCTCTCTCCTCCACTCTATACATACTTCATCTGCTCCAGCTACCATGTGGCACTAATTACTTTTCCTTAAGCATGACGGCACTTTTCTAACTGATTATGCCAGTCATACTAACTGAAATACCTTCTTTCCTTCTCTCCAAATCTGCCATCTTTTAAGGCCCAGACGAAGTGTGTTCCCTCCAAAAAGTCTTTCTTGGTCACTCCAGTGGTAGTGACAGATCTCAGGTCTCCTTAAGGACATGATGATTATTTCTCTTAATGATACTTGACTTTTTTGCCTTATGTTGCAGTTCCGTATGTGTTTTATTCTAGTTTGTAAATCCTTTAACGACAGGGGCCATATTTTGTTCATCTCTGCATCGCTCCTAGGGTGCAGCACATGATATGATATATGCCGAATAAAAGGTGCATAACTTTTAGACAGCCCAACGAGTCCAGCCACTTTATACTGTACATGAAGAAACGTTCAGTGGCCGCACCATAAGTTAACGCCAGGAATGCAACTGAGCCTGAAATGGAGTGGAGTTTGAAAGATAAGGTCCACGGGGGAGGTAGTTTGCTGGAAGAAGGAGCAGTACTCTAGAAACAGTGTCACTGGAAATTTAAAGTTAGAGTAGTTGGTACCAACTTCAGCTTGTGGGAATAACTGTATATTGAATTGGCAATCTCTAGATATTTTTCTGTTTTCTCTGGGCTATATATTGGTTCAGGATCTTTTCTCAGTTCAGTTCAGTTGCTCAGTAATGTCTGACTCTTTCCGACCCCATGGACTGCAGCACACTAGGCTTCCCTGTCCATCACCAACTCCCAGGGCTTGTTCAGACTGATGGCCATCGAGTTGGTGATGCCATCCAGCCATCTCATCCTCTGTCATCCCCTTCTTCTCCCACCTTCAATCTTTCCATGTATCAGGGTCTTTTCCAGTGAGTCAGTTCTTCATATCAGGTGGCCCAAAGAGTAGAACTTCAGCATCAGTCCTCCCAGTGAATATTTAGGACTGATTTCCTTTAGGATGGACTGGTTGGATCTCCGTGCAGTCCAAGGGACTCTTAAGAGTCTTCCCCAACACCACAATTCAAAAGCATCAATGCTTCAGTGCTCAGCTTTTTTTATAGTCCAACTCTCACATTCATACATGACTGCTGGAAAAACCATGGCTTTGACTAGATGGACTTTTGTCGGCAAACTAACATCTCTGGTTTTTAATATGCTGTCTAGGTTGGTCATAGCTTTTCTTCCAAGGAGCAAGTATCTTAATTTCATGGGTGCAGTCACCATCTGCAGTGATTTTGGAGCCCAAGAAAATAAAGTCTGCAATATTTCCATTGTTTCTCCATCTATTTGCCATGAAGTGATGGGACCAGATGCCTTGATCTTAGTTTTTTGAATGTTGAGTTTTAAGCCAACCATTTCCCTCTCTTCTTTCACTTTCATCAACAGGTTTTTTAGTTCCTCTTCGCTTTCTGCCATAAGGGTGGTGTCATCTGCATATCTGAGGGTATTGATATTTCTCCCGGCAATCTTGATTCCAGCTTGTGCTTGTGCTTCAGCCAGACATTTCTCATGATGCACTCTGCATGTACTCATCTCATACTCTAGCAGAGAAATGCTCAAAATTCTCTAATCCAGGCTTCAACAGTACATGAACCATGAACTTCAGATGTTCAGGCTGCATTTAGAAAATACAGAGGAACCAGAGATCAAATTGCCAACATCTGCTGGATCATTGAAAAAGCAAGAGAGTTCCAGAAACACATCTATTTCTGCCTTATTGACTAAGCCAAAGCCTTTGTGTGGATCACAACAAACTGGAAAATTCTTAAAGAGATGGGAATACCAGACCACCTGACCTGCCTCCTGAGAAATCTTGACCTGCAGGTCAAGAGGCAACAGTTAGAACTGGACATGAAACAACAGACTGGTTCTAAACTAGGAAAGGAGTACATCAAGGCTATGTATTGTCACCCTGCTTATTTAACGTATATGCAGAGTACATCATGAGAAACTCTGGGCTGCAAGAAGCACAAGCTGGAATCAAGACTGTTGGGAGAAATATCAATAACCTCGATATGCAGATGATACCACCCTTACGGCAGAAAATGAAGAGGAACTAAAGAGCCTTTTGATGAAAATGAAAGAGGAGAGTGAAAAATCTGGCTTAAAGCTCAACATTCAGAAAACGAAGATCATGACATCTGGTCCCATCACTTCATGGCAAATAGATGGGGAAACAATGGAAATAGTGACAGACTATTTTAGGGGGCTCCAAAATCACTGTAGATGGTGACTGTAGCCATGAAATTAAAAGACCCTTGGAAGAAAAGCTATGACCAACCTAGACAGCATATTAAAAAGCAGAGACATTACTTTGCCAAGAAAGGTCCATCTAGTCAAGGCTGTGGTTTTTCCAGCAGTCATGTATGGATGTGAGAGTTGGACTATAAAGAAAGCTGAGCAC
>SJYW01008307.1:158900-171592 GCA_006410735.1 Raphicerus campestris
TGTTTCCCCATCTATTTGCCATGAAGTGATGGGACCAGATGCCATGATCTTCGTTTTCTGAATGTTGAGCTTTAAGCCAGATTTTTCACTCTCCTCTTTCATTTTCATCAAAAGGCTCTTTAGTTCCTCTTCGCTTTCTGCCATATGGGTGGTATCATCTGCATATCGAGGTTATTGATATTTCTCCCAACAGTCTTGATTCCAGCTTGTGCTTCTTGCAGCCCAGAGTTTCTCATGATGTACTCTGCATATACGTTAAATAAGCAGGGTGACAATATATACCCTTGATGTACTTCTTTCCTAGTTTAGAACCAGTCTGTTGTTTCATGTCCAGTTCTAACTGTTGCCTCTTGACCTGCAGGTCAAGATTTCTCAGGAGGCAGGTCAGGTGGTCTGGTATTCCCATCTCTTGAAGAATTTTCCACAGTCTGTTGTGATCCACACAATCAAAGGCTTTGGCATAGTCAATAAGGCAGAAATAGATGTGTTTCTGGAACTCTCTTGCTTTTTTGATGATCCAGCAGATGTTGGCAATTTGATCTCTGGTTCCTCTGTATTTTCTAAATGCAGCCTGAACATCTGAAGTTCATGGTTCATGTACTGTTGAAGCCTGGATTAGAGAATTTTGAGCATTTCTCTGCTAGAGTATGAGATGAGTACATGCAGAGTGCATCATGAGAAATGCCTGGCTGAAGCACAAGCTGGAATCAAGATTGCCAGGAGAAGTATCAATAACCTCAGATATGCAGATGACACCACCCTTATGGCAGAAAGCGAAGATGAACTAAAAAACCTGTTGATGAAAGTGAAAGAAGAGAGGGAAAAGGTTGGCTTAAAACTCAACATTCAAAAACTAAGATCAAGGCATCTGGTCCCATCACTTCATGGCAAATAGATGGGGAAACAATGGAAATACTGCAGACTTTATTTTCTTGGGCTCCAAAATCATTGCAGATGGTGACTGCACCCATGAAATTAAGATACTTGCTCCCTGGAATAAAAGCTATGACCAACTTAGACAGCATATTAAAAACCAGAGATATTAGTTTGCCGACAAAAGTCCATCTAGTCAAAGCTATGGTTTTTCCAGCAGTCATGTATGAATGCGAGAGTTGGACTATAAAAAAAGCTGAGCACTGAAGAATTGATGCTTTTGAATTGTGGTGTTGGAGAAGACTCTTAAGAGTCCCTTGGACTGCACGGAGATCCAACCAGTCCATCCTAAAGGAAATCAGTCCTAAATAGTCACTGGAAAGACTGATGCTGAAGTTCTACTCTTTGAGCCACCTGATATGAAGAACTGACTCACTGGAAAAGACCCTGATACATGGAAAGATTGAAGGTGGGAGAAGGGGATGACAGAGGATGAGATGGCTGGATGGCATCACCAACTCGATGGCCATCAGTCTGAACAAGCCCCGGGAGTTGGTGATGGACAGGGAAGCCTAGTGTGCTGCAGTCCATGGGGTCGGAAAGAATCAGACATTACTGAGCAACTGAACTGAACTGAGAAAAGATCCTGAACCAATATATAGCCCAGAGAAAATAGAAAAATATCTAGAGATTGCCAATTCAATATACAGTTATTCCCACAAGCTGAAGTTGGTATCAACTACTCTAACTTTAAATTTCCAGTGACACTGTTTCTAGAGTACTGCTCCTTCTTCCAGCAAACTACCTCCCCCGCGGACCTTATCCTTCAAACTCCACTTCATTTCAGACTCAGTTGCATTCCTGGCGTTAACTTATGGTGTGGCCACTGAACGTTTCTTCATGTACAGTATAAAGTGGCTGGACTCGCTGGGCTGTCTAAAAGTTATGCACCTTTTATTTGGCATATATCATATCATGTGCTGCATCCTAGGAGCGATGCAGAGATGAACAAAACATGGCCCCTGTCGTCAAAGGATTTACAAACTAGAATAAAACACATATGGAATTGCAACATAAGGCAAAAAAGTCAAGTATCATTAAGAGAAATAATCATCATGTCCTTAAGGAGACCTGAGATCTGTCACTACAACTGGAGTGACCAAGAAAGACTTTTTGGAGGGAATACACTTCGTCTGGGCCTTAAAAGATGGCAGATTTGGAGAGAAGGAAAGAAGGTATTTCAGTTAGTGTGACAGGCATAATCAGTTAGAAAAGTGCCGTCATGCTTAAGGAAAAGTAGTTAGTGCCACATGGTAGCTGGAGCAGATGAAGTATGTATAGAGTGGAGGAGAGAGATGAGGCTGGAAAAGCAGGGTGAAAATCAACTGTACGGGTCCGAATGCCAGACTGGAGAGGCTCACTTTCACATCCAAGGCCCTGGGAGACCATGGAGAAGCCGAGAGCCAAATAACCTGAGAAGTTCACCGTGGTTGCAACGCTGGAAGAACACACTGGAAAAGTAAACTCAGGGATGATGAGAAATCAAACCAATGCCACATGTCTAGCAAGAGGGAGAAAATGAGGGCCTGAAATAAAATGGACATATAAGAGGGATTTAATAAGCAGGTTAAATAATGTTGACTAACAGAATTAATGAAGGGATGACACAAATGAAAAAGAGAGAACTCCTAGAAGGTCAGAGCCAAAAAAGTCCTCTGAAATCATCCAGTCTTGACTCAGTGATTCATTATCTTTTCAAGAAGGAAGGTCACTTTAAAATTTCTGGATCACAAACATTTTTAAAGTGTTTTAGGTTATCAGATGATCAAATACAAAGCATTTAAAAATCAAATACTACAGCTGTACATAGAAGGAAAAGGAAAAAAATGCCATCCTACCACGCTAAGTTCCATTTCCATATTAATAGCTTCTGATGTACCTTTCAGATATTTCTAATGTTACACTGGCCAGTGTCCATGTGGGTTTGAGAGGGTTGTAATTCTTTTTTTTAAATTACATATAATGGAATTATAAACTCCAACAATTTTTCCATTCAGCAATATATATTAAAGATCTATGTCCATATATACAGAGAGATAGATATACTACTGCTACTAAGTCGCTTCAGTCAAGTCCGACTCTATGCGATCCCATAGACGGCAGCCCACCAGGCTCCCCTGTCCCTGGGATTCTCCAGGCAAGAACACTGGAGTGGGTGCCATTTTCTTCTCCAATGCAGGAAAGTGAAAAGTGGAAGTGACGTCGCTCAGTCGCGTCTGACTCTTAGCGACCCCATGGACTGCAGCCCACCAGGCTCCTCCGTCCACGGGATTTCCCAGGCAAGAGTACTGGAGTGGGTGCCATTACTTTCTCCGAGAGACAGATATATATCTACTCAATTTTTCTACCAGCTGCATACTGTTCCAGTCATACGTCATAGCTTAACAATCTCCTTTTAATAGATATTCAGGTTGTTCCTAGTTGTTTGCTTTTTCTGTCAACTTCTGTTGTGAACAAACCTGCAGATACAGCGCATTTTGTGTGTGAGTATACCTGCGCGTTAAATTTCTGAAACAAGAATTACTGGATCAAGGGTATGTGAATTTAAAATATCGACAGAGCCTACCCACCAAGCTGCCAGGACAGGACCTCTTGTAAAGAGGAGAGAAAAATTCAAGGACTGCACACGTGTTGCCGGAGGCCTCCCTGCAGGTGGGCAACCTTGCCCGTCGCCTCCTCCTTCAAGGATGAAGGCAGAGTCCACACGACCGCCAGGGGCACGCCTCAGAGCCTGGACTTGAACCCGTCACCTGCCTCTCAGCCCTGGCTCCTTCCTCTCTGAAATGCCATCTACATTCAGCCTTCCCCGAGACTGGGAAAAGCCGCCCCCGTCACCGCCCCCCATCCCCGGCTCCATACTTAGGGGCGGCATTCTCCCCCGCTCAAGCTGCAGGGTCGTCTCACCGATGGTTCTCGTTGAGCAGGGAGAAAAGCGGACCAAGGCGCAGTTCCGCCGCTTGCTCGCGGAGCTCGCTGAGCGGCACCGACTGCAGCAGCGACTGCAGAGCGCGCAGCTCCTCCAGCGGCGCCTCCAGCCGCGAAACCTCCCTCAGCAGCGCCAGCGCCTGGGCCGCCATGACGCGCCCTCCCGCCAGTCAGCCCGCGCCGCTCCCGGCTCGCGGCGCGCCGCTTCGAGCCTCGCGAGATCTGCCCGGCGCAGCGTCGCTTCCCTGAGATTTGGCTGAGCCCAGTCGCCCCGGCCGCACCAATAGCATTGCTCAGCGGCCGGGCCGCGCGCGTCCGGGAGCTGCCAAGCCTCGCGAGACCGGGGCTCCCGAGGGTCGCTGGTAGTTACGGGGTCGCAGCCGCGCGTCCTCACGGGTGCCGCTCGGTGGGCCCGAGCGTCTGGTCTGGTTGCTTCTGTCGCACGAGAGCGAAGGCTGGGTCAGTGTCTGGCAAGCGGATGGTGAGAATGAGACCCAACCGAAGGTTAAACGGCCTTGCCATTGGCCCCCTGGCTCTAAAACCGGGCTGTGGTGGAGGCTTAGGCCGCCAGGGCGGAGCGGAGGCGGTGAACGTCCTGCTCCCGGCCAGACGCATAGTAAGAGGAGGCGAAGGGTCAGGCCTCGGGAAGGTGAAAATTCTCGAGAAGCCGGAAGAGGCGTGAGTAACACCGACGTGGGGCCGTCCAAACCCTTACGCAACACGAGAAGGCCGTCGGGGCCAGCATGGAGAGCGTTTCGCGCGTCTGCTCCTAGGTGCTGGGCATTCCCAAGGATGTAAGCATCGAGAAGATGGAAGCTTCAGTTAATCTTTTGGGTCTAGGACTGGGGGCAGGAGTGGGGCGGCGATCGCGGAAGGCTGTCTGCAGCCAGGCCAAACAGGTTTACATGCAGCTGGTGGAAACCACTGGCAAGGACAACCCAGACGAGTTTTCATGCGAGCAAGGGATGGTTTGAGTTTAGAAATTACTATAGACTGCGAAATTCGAGTTTGATGGAAGATCCGCTGAACACCCAGTCACCACCCACGTGTTCCAAGCATTCTAGAAACTGATGACAGCTAGAGGCTTTAACTCTAGTAGGTCTTCACCGTCAAGGAAATGAGCCTGCTTTGGAAGTGCTTGCCTTTGTGTACTTTGGGGGGAAAAGACAGAAATCCGGGAAACTTAGAGGACGCTAAGGACAGGATTTCCCTTACATTTCGTGCCAGTGCTGCAGGTGACAAAATGATAAACCCGTTGCTGCTTTATGAGGACCCCAAACTCCGCTTGTTTTGTGAAAAAGATATGCTTTCTTCTTTTTCTGGCGATCACTAATCTTATCGTTAACAGCTACCCTCATTTTGGATTGGCTTCATAATTGTTTTATTCTTTGAGCCTGGAATTATTTAACTCCCCCAAATCTTGCCTGCAGAGTATGGCTAATATTGTTCCCAATCACCCAGACTCATTAGTTCTTGCTCATCTGTACATTGTTGTTATGTTTCTCTGTCTGGAACTCACTAGTTATCTTTGGCCTTTGGATCAGAGTGTAATTGAAGCATTCATGGGGTATTACACCAAGCATATGTTTGACCACTTTGCCCGTGGTATTGGAAAAAAAAAATCCTTGGCTCACTTTAAAAGAAACGTGGCAACAAGTCAACATTGCTGTTGCTTTGGTAATCATAAAAGAGGTGACGGATGATAAGAAAAACCAGATGCTCTTGATAAAGCTTGGTGGAAGCTTTGCTATGATGTTATGAATGATTATGAATGTTCCCTGGAGCTAAAGAAGAAGCTGAAAAAAGAAATCATAGTCTGCAAATTGGATGGGCTTTAAATTCATCAATATGAAACTTTAAGTTTCAAGCTTTGGCAGTAACAGAGAGTCTGTATCATTTTGAGATGATAGATACACATCTGTACCTTGAGAGGAAGAAGGCAAATCTTTGGAACCAGAGATAAAGATGAACCTAAGGAAACAATGCTGTCCTACACCAGGTGTCAGACAGATCTCATCCATGCTGCGATTGACATGGATTCTTTCCTGGATCGAGGTTTGGCCTTTAAAAAAGAGACTTCGTTCGATACATTGTATACCTATAGAAGAGGTGCAGAACAACTTTCAAAATAAAGTAGAGGAGCTGAAGAAAGAGAAGGAAGATACAGTATTGTGGATGAGAGACGGGTACAGAATCTGACTCTGAAGAGTCTGAGTTCACCTCGGAATCCAGTAAGGAGGAGGAAAGAAAAAGAGAAGGCAAGATGCCTCCAGAAGAGCCTGTGATATCAGGCAGGGGCACTGACGCTCTTTCTCAATCTGAAGGATCTGCCAAGGCCCTAAATGCAGAATTGAACGCTTGGAATCTGACCTTGGAATTGACTCTGAAGAGAGTAGAGGTGCCTGAGTTGAAGGAAGGAAGAGAATCCAGAGGTGATTTCTTCCAGATAGCCGTTCATCCCTTGCCATCCTTTGCCCCAACATCATCTTCATCATGACCATCCTTGTCATCACCAGTCACACGTCCGTATCATTTAGTCATTGAACAAATATTTATTGAACATAATCTGTGCGGAAACCTGTGGTAAATTCTGGGACATCATCTCAGGATCTAAGGTAAAATGGTCAGTAACAGTGACCTTTCCTATTAATATAACGGGTTTAAAAGATCATAGTCTTGATGTATTTTAGTGGACTTTGAATATAAAGGGTTTTTTGAGAACCACTCAGCCTCATTTTTTCTAACCCTGTTTCATACATGCTAAGTTCATCAATCACAACTGGAGATGTTCTGAGTTAACCTTGTTTGGTAGTGGCATGAGACGGCTCTTGAAATGCTGACATGGTCTTATATTTTATAAAACACTCTTAAATTTATCTTCTGTTAATCTCCACTTTAGATCTATGAAAGAGGTATTAGCTCTTTCTTTACCAAAAAAAAAAAAAGCCCCCAAAGCTCAGAGAGGTTAAGTGATTTGCCTGAATCTACACAGCCATCATAAACGATAGAACTAGGGCTACAGCTGCCTTTGTCAGGCACTTTGCTAGAAAATGTTATCAGGCCTTTTAAGAATAATAGTCCCGAGGAATAAGGCAGACAGGTAAACACGTAGTTAAACACAGAAGCTGTGAGCTGGCAGCTTGCCTGCCAGTTTGGGAACCAGGTAGGTTTTGTTTTGTCTGCCCAGTTTAAAACAATTCCTAATTGATTTTCAGCATTCCCCTCCCCACCTGCTTTGTTTAAGGTACTATTTACATAGAATACAATTTAAGTGTACAGTTTGTTGAATTTTTTAATGTTTGTGTAATCACTACTACAGTCAAGATAAAGAGTAGTTTTCCTTGGCTTAAAATTTACTTAGGGTCTTACCAGCAGTGTGGTCATTTAAAAATTAAGAAATTTCACATTAAGAAGCTGGATTAAAAAATTGGAACGCCTGACAACAGTGGACTCTGCGTCCCGAAGGGTAACAGTCAGTAATTAGCTTGCTGCTTTTGAGTTTGTTTTAACAGCTGACATTAAATGCTGCCTCGGAAGTGTGGACAGAGTGCCTTAGGGGAAATGGGACCTTGGGATTAACCTTGGTAAAGGCTGCACAGACCAGCTGGCCTTGAAAGATGGGTGGGTTCACAGGGAGAGCAGTCGGCAGCAGGAGTGTTTGTTTTAAACCAGGGAGGATTAGAAGGGAGATGCTGTAGGGGGAACATGAAGTCAGCCATATGTGGGCTTCATTTATTTGGGTTTTTATTTTTTTTGGTGGGATGGGCCTCAGTGGAAGAGTTTTGTGTATTTGTGTTTGTGGGCTGTGGTTTCTGAAGGTTTTATATATCTAAGAAGCTTTAATCTGTACACCTCAGGGGATTTTATGGTTTTTGGTATATGTGAGAATGGGGAGGGAAGATTAGTTTTTTTATTTTTGCAGGGGTTGGAGGTTTGCACAGGGTGTTTGGGTTATATGTTTCTAGAGAGTTGCCCAGTGAAAAATGAGTCCCTCTTTCCCCGCCTCCTCCACCCTCTCCTTCCGGCCAGCCTGACTGGGACCTGGCCGGGCAGTGGGGCAGGCAGCAGGTGGGAAGGGGAGAGGGGCTCGGGCCCTTGGAGCCCATCCGTCCGCCAGCAACTTTCCTCAGGCTGCAGTTGCCATCGGCTGTGCTGGCTCAGTCACCAGCNATATGTTTCTAGAGAGTTGCCCAGTGAAAAATGAGTCCCTCTTTCCCCGCCTCCTCCACCCTCTCCTTCCGGCCAGCCTGGCTGGGACCTGGCCGGGCAGTGGGGCAGGCAGCAGGTGGGAAGGGGAGAGGGGCTCGGGCCCTTGGAGCCCATCCATCCGCCAGCGACTTTCCTCAGGCTGCAGTTGCCATCGGCTGTGCTGGCTCAGTCACCAGCGACGCCATGGACAGGCTGGGCTCACGGTGCCCTCTGCCAGGCTCCGCTCGGCCCTCTATATTCCTCTTGGTGAGTGTTCCGCAGTCCGATGCTGTGAGTTCTCTCGCCTCTAAGCCTCCAGCCTGGGGACTGCGGGGGGAAGGGGCGTCTGTGTTGTCTCCTCCTGGGATTTTGAGCCGGGGGCAGGCAGGTAGGATGCGGATGCTGAAGTCCCTGGAGGTGCCACCCAGTGTCCTGGAGATCGCGGTGTGGTTCTGAAGCTCACCAGCACCCCTTTGCCCTGCCTTTGAGGAGTGACTGGGCTGTTTCACTGCCCAGGAGGGTGGGGTGGTGAAGCGTGTTACTGGTGCGTTCTCATCTAAGGGTCCCACGCTAGTTTCTTTCCGCCTTGCCAGTGCAGTTACCATCTCATTTTTCTGAGGCTTTGCTGATCTCTGAAGCATCTTCACATGTGAAGTCTGGCAGCAGCTGCAGAGTGCCTGTTGGTGGTGCTGGTGGTAGCTGCCCTTTGGGGCAGGGCCAGGTGGTGGAAAGGAGGACGGTCGAAGCCCAGGGGTCTAGCCCAGTTCCGCTGCTCACCTTTCTGGTGATTTCTTCCCCTCTCTGGCCCTAAATTAACTGGCACACGTCAGTGATGCTTAATATTTTGGGGACTATAGATTTTCTTAGGGGGGGGTGTGTGTGAAAATTCTGGATTTGCACTCAAGGAAAGTGTATAGATAAACACAATGTTAATTTCAGAGTGTTTACAAATTCCTTAAAACTAGGTATGTTACAAATTTAGAAACACTAGGTGGTTTCTTAGGCCCTTTCTGCCTTAACACAGATTGTAAAGTCAACCGTAAACTCTTAAGGACCTGCCCAGTGGTCCAGTGGTTAGGACTCCACCTTCCAGTGCAGGGGAGTTAGGTGTGATCCCTGGCTGGGGAGCTAAGGTCCCGAATGCCTCGGGTGTGACCATAAAATTAAAACCATAACCTCTTAAAGGTTAGGCACATACTCCAGTACCAAAAAAAGGAAAAAGGAAAAAGGCAGAATGAAGTAATTGGAAGGATACATAAAATATTTTGAAACAATGTAAACTTAGGAAAGATGTAAAGATGTAAAGATGAAAATGCTATAAACTTACAGTAATAAATATAATGTTTCTATTAGGAAATATGTTGGTATATGTATTTTGCATTCATGTAATATCACTTTCTAATGTACTATAGTCCACCTTTGATTCCAAGCTGACCTTTCATATCTTCTGATCCTTTGTTGACATGGTCCGCAAACACTTCTCAAGTCCATACCTCTTAGCAAGGCTTTAAAGTGCTGAGGATACAGAAATGAATGAGCTCACATCCAATGAGGGAGATGGATGTCAACCACTGTATTTCAGTGTGATTGATGGTCNGAAGGTGTGAGTCCCCCTGTTCCCTCGCGGGCCCAAGCTGGTTCGAGGGCCCAGGAAAAGCCAAAGGCAGGAGCCAGGCCGGCACCCAAAGGGATGTGTGGCTGTGTGTGTGGTGTGTGTACACGTGGAGGCTGGGCCCATGTGTGCCTGGAGGTGAGAGCGCATACACAGATGGAAGCGCTGTGCATGCGTGCGCGCTCGTGCACGTGCCCTTGGCCTGTGTGGGGTAGGAGGTAGAGGAGACAGTCCGAGATGTAGCAAGCAGGACACGGCTACCTCTCCTCCTCATGCCTCCCGCCTGCAAGGCCAGGCCCCGCTCCACGGCAACAGAGAGAGAATGTGACCCGAGAAGGGGAAATGGGGTTCTCGGAAGCCAACACCGCAGCCTGCACCCTCTGCCTTCTGAAGCAGAGACTCAGCCTCCTCCTGCTCGGATCCTGACAGTCGCAGGGTCTCTGCCCCACAGGCTTCCCAGAGGCGTTCTCCCACCCTCACCATCTCCTCCCGGGACAGGAGGAGGGGTGGGAATGGGGGAGAGGAGCTCCACAAGGCCTCTTCTTACCCACCTTCACCCCTTCTTTATCAAAGACTTCCTCCTCCTGGCGTGGTCCCCGGGATGGGTCAGGTGTGAAGCACATCCAGGGGAGGGCTGGGTGTGCAAGTGCACACACCCAAAAGGGGAAAGGGAGGGGGACACACGGGATGGAGACTCAGGCCTCCGCGGAATCAGGAGGGATGCTAACCCAGAGGGACAGGTGAACAGCTGCAGGGAGCATGTGGAGACGGCTGGCGGGACCGCAGAGACGCGGGTGAAGGGGCGGCGGGCCTGAGGGCCGGGAGCAGACTGGGACGGCAGAGGCGCGGGCGGGCGGGGCTCGGCCGGGCCCTCCAGCTCTCTCGCGTCCCTCCCTCCTGCAGCCTGGGGAGGGCCGAGGGGCCCGTGGCTCCCACCGCCTCTCCTTTGGTTTCCGGGGCTCCGGGCCTCCTCGCGGGGCTGCTCAGTAAGGGGTGGTCCCTTCCCACTCCACCAGGTACTGCACCTTGCCCTCTGGCGTGACCCTCCGCGCCAGCACCTGGTACTTCTCCCCACAGGCCAGCCGCCCCGCTGCGCCAAAATAGTTGGTGATGGACGACTTGAGGTGGGACAAGGACGAGTCGTCCTCACTGATGCTCTCAAACGTGTGGCTGTCGACGCCCTCGTCCGGCCGCTCGGGGCCCGAGGCCGCCTCCGCGCTGCTGTCCGAGGCGCAGCGTCCACCCGGCTCGGCCGCCCGGCGCTTGGCCCGCAGCGGCACGTACGCTTTGGCCGCCAGCTTCCTCTTGCGACTGCCCACCGTCCGTCTGCGTGGGGAGAGGGCGAGGCGGGGAGGATGGGGATGAGATGCGATCACCCCCACCGGTCCCCCGGCAGCTCACTGAATCCTCACGGCAGCCCTGAGGAGACCCCAGTGGGGAGGGTGCCAGCCGGGACCCAAGCCTAGCTGCATCCATCTCCAGAGCCTCGTTCTTTTATGCCGAGCTCAGCGCTGGCTGAGTCCAAGAAACAAACGTGTCTCCACCACCCACCCACCCCCCCAAAAGGGAAGAGGGCAGAGAAACTAAAGAAGAGACACAGGTTCACAGACTCTTAGAAACCCAGATCCAAAGCGCTAGGAGGAGGAGGAGGCCGTGAAAACAGAGGCGGCAGCGGAGAGCGACCCCCAGAGGTGTTGGGAGATGACGGACTTCGACGGGCACGATGCTCTTAACTCCCCTCCAGCAAGCGCCATGAGTGCCCTGCATACAGGTGAAGGAGCCTCGGCCGAGAGCTGGTCCGTGCGCTTCGCAGCAGCCCCTGCCCTTTGCTGCTGAGGACCTGCTGCGGTGAAGCACGCGGTGCCCTTTGCCCCTGCCCTTTGCTGCTGAGGACCTGCTGCGGTGAAGCACGCGGTGCCCTTCGCAGGCTCCTGGGGACTTCCGTCCCCTCTCCCAGTCCTCACACTCTGCAGGAAACCATTTCCCCTCTCTGTCAGGCTCCGCTCCTTAAAGACCCCCAGCAGACAGACAGAGTTCAGACAGCCAGGAGCCAAGGCTGGGGACCTTGCAGGCAGGGGCACAGACCTCCCAATATCCTGGCACACGTCGGCCAGGCCCCGAGAATGGCAGAACCCAGACTGAAACTGCCCAGCAAGAGGCGGCATACAGGCGGCAGCAGGTGAGGAGGAGTCGGGGAAGCAGACCCGAGGCCCACACAGACAGGAGGCAGGGTGAGCCCCTGGCCACAGGCGGGGTACGGGCGCCGGGAAGCTCACCTGGAGTCGTAGGAGAGGCTGGTGGAGGCAGAGCCAGAGGTGCTGGCGGCGTCGGTGGAGTCCACGTCCGAGAAGAAGGTCTGGCCTGAGCTGGCGCTGAGGGAGAGGAGCGGTGAGCCTACCGCCAGCCCTCAGGGCCCCAGGGCTTTCCCGGGCATCTCTGGCCCCTCTGCCCGGCACCCTTGCTCTCGGCTGAGCGCCTTCCGGCCAAGCTGACCGCTGCCATAGCGGCGGGCGCGCCTCCTCTGCCGTCCACTGCCTGCCCACCAAGCCTTCAAAGCCCCAGAGACCACAGAGGCCTTCCCCGACCACCTCCCCGGTCGGCGACACAGCACTGCGACGAGACGATAAAGAAGGCTCTGAGTCTCCCAACAGCCGAGCAGCAGCCGCGGAGCCGGCTCAGGGAGGGCAGAGAACTTTGCCAAAGTCACACAGCGGGCAGCTGGCAAGTAGGGGCTGGGGCCCAGGCCTCACTGGCCGAAGTCCTTGCTCCCCCACTTGGTGTCTACAGCAGAGCCTGAGATGACCTTCAGTATTCAGGGGAATAAAACCCTGGATGCAGCCCCGCCCACGGGGGCACCAAGGACGCGGTGCCGAGGGGCAGAGGCAGCATCCGCCAGCGCCCGGGGAGACCCAGGGGCGGCTCCCCAGAGGGCCGCAGAATGTGGGGAACCACAGCAAGTCCGGTTCCAGGAGTGAAGGGGGGGTGCGGGGAGAGCTAGGCAGGAGGTGTAGGGAGGGCCGGGCTCGGGGGGCTA
>SJYW01008307.1:175921-225050 GCA_006410735.1 Raphicerus campestris
TGTGAGGTGTCAGGCCGAAAGCCCTGATGCAGAGAGACCCTTCAGGCAGGCTTCTGCAGTGCAGAGCCTTTAACTCAGCGACCCCAGGAGAGCATCCCCATCCTGCAAGGCTCTGTGTGTCGCCCCCTGCAAGGCTGGGGGAACCGGGGGCATCCGTCGTCTCCCTGCTCGGTTCTATTCGTTTCCAGAGCAGCCCTCAGCCGGGCCCCTCACTGTTACCTTTTTAAACTCTGGATCTCGTCCAGCGTGAAGTCAAATATGCTGGCCAGGTGGTGATTGGTGCTCCAGGCCGAGGTGAAGTCGCTCTGTGGACACAGGGGTGTGGTCGGCCGGGAGCAGCAGGCCCCGCCCCCAGCACCCTTCTCGCGCTGGGCCCGGGGCCTCCCGCGGCCACTTCCGCTCCCTCCAGTCCTGCCCGGGGAGGCAGGGCACGCCGGGGCCAGTCCTGGCTGGCTCTGTCTCTAGCTGACTGTCCGACCGGCCCATCTGTGGGCTTCGGTTACCTCCACTGCAGAGGTGGGTAGCAGCCCCTACCGAGCTTGACTCCCAGAGGTGTCAGCGCGGCAGAAGGGAATGAGGATTCTGAAAGTCGCTCAGGCGTGTCCGACTCTCTGTGACCCCATGGACTACACATTCCATGGAATTCTCCAGGCCAGAATACTGGCGTGAGTAGCCTTTCCCTTCTCCAGGGGATCTTTCCCAACCCAGGGATCAAACCCAGGTCTCCCACCTGGCAGGCGGCTTCTTTACCAGCTGAGGGACCAGGGAAGCCCGAGGATCGTGAAAGCACCTTATAAACGGTTCATGGGAGATGTGAGGCACTGCTCATATTACTGCACACAGCAAGGGCCCCAGTGTGGACGCAAGACAGCTCCAGCACCCTGGTTCTGGGCCGGGCTCTGCCACCGCCTGGGGTGTGACTTCAGCAGTCACTGCTCTCCGGGGCCTCAGTTTCTCCACCTGGGCAGCGCGGCAAGGCTGCGACCCACCCTGGCCCAGCCCCGCTCTGGGTTCTCGGGAGAATCTGGGGAGACAAAGGAGGGGCCCCTCCTTGTGTAACCAGCTGTCAGAGGGACCGGTTTTCTCCTTTCAGGGACGTAGGCGAGTCTCGGTCTGGGAGACCTGGTTTCTGTGCCGGGATCCCTAGTGGGTGTGGCCCCTACGTGTGAAAGTGGAGTGAGAAAACGAGCAACTAACACTGGGGATAGCGTCTTCCAGCAAAAACTTTGATCTTTTTCTTCTATAAACTCGCCTTTTCTGCTGCTGGAACTCATGAGGCAACAAACTGTGAAGACAGAAGGAAGAGAGGGTGGCCCGGTCAGAGCCCGAAGGCCCCAGGGTCAGCGTGGGCACAGGCTGTCCTTCCCGGGAGCCGTGGGGAAGTGGGGGCCGCAGGGGCCGCAGGTGTGGGAGATGGAGGCAGGGGTGGCGGCACCTCTCCTCCCCCAGGCATCCAGGAGCTCTGCCCCCCGCCCCTCAATGCCCAGGAAGCGGGGCTGGGCTCAGCCAGGAGCGCTGCTAAGTCACTGCAGTCGTGTCCGACTCGGTGACTTCATGGACCATAGCCCGGCAGGCTCCTCTGTCCATGGGGATTCTCCAGGCAAGAATACTGGAGTGGGTTGCCATGCCCTCCTCCAGGGGATCTTTCCCGATCCCAGGAATCAAACCCGCATCTCGTGTCTCACTTTGGCAGGCAGGTTCTTTACCACTAGCGCCGCCTGGGAAGAAGCCAGGAGCCCTAGGGACCCCTTCCCCACTCTCACTGCCCTTCACCTCACTGCCTTGGCCCTAAGCCAGGAAGACTGGGTCCCAGCTTCCCCTCTGAGCAAGGCCACCGAGGGGCTGTGGTGGAGGCAGTGGGGCCTAGGTCAGGCCCCAGCCTAGCCATGAACCGGCCCACGAGGGCGCCTCCAGCTGGGACTAACTGGCTGGAGTCCTGCCTTGCTCCCTCGGATGTCACCGCACAGCCGATTGGAGGGGGCTGGCGCTGCAGCGGGGCGCAGAGAGCCCGAGGCCGGCCGTGGCCCCACCCTGGGGTCCCAGGCACTGACCTGGGCTTGCTCTTTCCTCTCCTCCGCTCAGAGGTGGCGCCGTGCTCGGGGGGCGCCAGGCCCTTGTCGGGCAGCAGCTTCCCGGGCGGGTTGGGCGGGACGCGGATGCGCAGGCGAAAGATGCACTTCTTCTTCTTGATCTCCTTGCCGCAGAGGAACCTGGGGGTGGGCAGGGAGAGGAGAAAGCTCTGGAGCCTGTCCGTCCATCCTCCTGGGGAGGAGAGCCAAGTGTTAAAACCTCCCTCTCTGCCTCCCCGGACTCAGTGCTAAAATGCAGAGCAGCCCGTGAGACACTTGAGTCCGCAAGGCCTGCAGGATTGGGGGCTCAGGTGGCTCCTCCCTGTCCTTCCTCATCTGGGCGTCGCGCTCCTCTCCCCTTACTTCTCTGCCTCAACCAGCCCCCGAGACTTCTGCCTGCAGGACGGACGGGTTCACCCCGCTCCCAGGGGACCCTTACGGTGGCAACGCAGGGCTCCACAGCCCGGGAATCCGGAGAGCTCCTGCAGGCAGTGCCCTCAGCCTTTCGTGATGGGCTGAGCTGCCTGGGGGCCTCAGAGGGGCCTCGCTGCCGTCTACCCCCAGGAGGCTGTCCACGGAGACAGCAGGAGGCCCCGTGCGGTCAAGCATAGGTAGGGCTGTGTCCGGGCCGCAGAGCAGAAGATGGAAGACAGAGTGGATGGCCCTCTCTAGAGAGGCCTGGGGAGGTCTCACAGCAGTCAGGGACCGTGTCTTACTGCTGTGGCCTCAGCACCCACACAGGGCTGACAGTTCAATAGACAGCCGCTGATGGAGCAAATGAATGAGAGGGACTGAAGAGCATCTGGGGTGAGGAGTGTGAGCAAAAGCACTAGGGAGAGAAGCAAAGGGTTCAGAGTGGGTGGCACTCAGAGGAAATCACGCACAGGGTCTGTGGCGGAAAGGTGTGGGCAGGATCTGATCATACAGGACCCAGACTGCCAAGGTGAGGAGCTTGGGCACTCCCTATGGTGGGGACATGTGTTCCAAGAAGAACTCAACAGTCCAGGTAGGAAGACACGGGCTGGGGACAGGTAGAAGGCTACAGCCCACCCGAGACAATGAGCCAAGGCCTCAGGGCCTGGCCCAGATCCCTAGATGGCTAGAGCGGGGCAGCCCCCTAAGGCGCTGAGCCCAGCAGCAAAACAGGCCAGGCTGCTGGGGTGGCCACGGGAGGCATCCCAAAGATGAGTGTTCCCCGGATCTTGAAGGATGGGTGGCACAGCCACAGAGCAGCAGAGGGAGACCCAGCTGGGAGCACAGCTGGCACGAAGTCATGAGGCAGGAGGACGCTTGAACACTTGAAATGAAGCCCATCGGTTCCCGCCCCCGCCCCCCACCCCGACCCCAGCACTCTGTCCTTCCCCGTACGCACCGGCTCTTGTAACTGTTCAGTGCATTGAGGAGATGTGGGCCTCGGTCCGTCACAGGGGTGCTGGTGAGCTACGGGGGAGCAGGACAGTCAGGCCCGGCACGTGGCCTCCGAGAAGGCCTCAGTCGCATCCCCTCCTTCCCCTCAAGCCCCGGATGCTCTGAGTCCTCCAGGTGAGGACCACTGACTTGTTCCATGATCTCAGACAAGTCTCTCTGACCTCACATCCCCATCTGTAGATAAGAATAACTCCTGTCGTAAATGTATCAAGAGCTTTAAAAAATGTCCCTGCCCTTGACCCAATAATGGTGCTTCATGGATCCTATCATACGGACATGACACACCCACAATAAGCTTTATATACACAAAAGCTCACTGCAGCGTGTTCCTAATGATGGGCAAATATGAAAAACGTGGGGGAAAAACTATCTGCCCAGGAGGACAGAAACAAGTAAGCAAGCTACGGAGGAAGGCGGCGCAGCCGCGGAAAATGTGGACGAAAGCTTTCACGATCCGGAAAAGTACTTACGATACAGTGTGAGCTGAAAAAGGGACTCAGATTTGCACATGAGTCTGCTTTATACACAGGCTTGCTTATCTTTTAGATTCTACACGTAAGTGGCGTCTTTGTCTTTCTCTGCCTGCGGGACTTCGCCTAGGGTGATATTCCCTGGGGCCATTCACGTTGCACTGCACACGGGAGTATTTGGGAGTATTTTCATTCTTGTGTACATTTACGCATCTTCTTAAGCCAGTCATCCGCTGGTGGGCACCTGGGCTGTGTCTTGCCCATTGTGGACAGTGCTGCTATGACCACTGGGGCACAAGTATCTTTTAAACTCAGGGCTTTCATCTTTTCTGAATATATGCCCAGGAGTGGGACTGCTGGATCCTATGGTCGATCTGTTTTTAGTCTTTAAAGGAACTTCCATACTGTTTTCCACAGTGGCTGCACCAATTCACATTCCCACAAACTTATGGCTGGGCTTCCCAGGTGGCACCCGTGGTAAAGAAACCTCCTGCCAACGCAGGAGACATGAGAGTTCGATCCCTGGGTTGGGAATATCCCTTGGAGGAGGGCATGGCAGCCCACTCCAGTATCCTTGCCTGGAGAATCCCATGGACAGAGAAGCCTGGTGAGCTACAGTCCAGAGGGTTGCAAAGAGTCAGACACGACCGCACGACTTAGCATGCACGCATGCAGACTTACGGTTACCAAAGAGGAGGAGGATGTGGGAGGGATAAATTAGGGTACTGGATCAACAGATACATATTACTATACATAAAACAGATAAGCAACCAGGATTTACTGTACAGCACAGGGAGCTATTTTCGATACCCTGGAACAACCTAAAATGGAAAATAATCTGGAAATACATAAATTATAATCGAGTCACTTTGCTGTCTATACCTGAAACGAATACAATATTTTAAATCAACTCTACTTCAGTAAAAAACTGCCAGCGCGGTATAATCTCATGCAGAAAGAAAGACAGAAGAAAGAACTGAACGACATGTGCCCGTGTGCGTTAGGAACACGTCTCTGATGGTGTGATGCAGGCAAATGGTTTTAAGTATACCTTCTTATACTTGTTGGTACTTTGAAAATTTTCTACCGGGAACATGTAGGATTTTTTTATGTATATAAATCAGAAAAAAAAAAACTTGTTAAAAAAAATATCAGCTCTACCTATCTTTTAGGGCTTGACATTAATAAGATGTATGTCATTAATAAATTATCAAACACTGTAAATGAAGATGTTATTACCTGAGAAACTTCTGCCAAGAAGAAAGATTACTTTAAAAAAAAATCCCCGTTTCATGAAAGGATTTGGGCAGTCAGTGGAGAAGACGCCTCCCTCTGGATATGGTGGAGAGGGTCTGAGGGTGTCCTACCGGNTGCATTGAGGAGATGTGGGCCTCGGTCCGTCACAGGGGTGCTGGTGAGCTACGGGGGAGCAGGACAGTCAGGCCCGGCACGTGGCCTCCGAGAAGGCCTCAGTCGCATCCCCTCCTTCCCCTCAAGCCCCGGATGCTCTGAGTCCTCCAGGTGAGGACCACTGACTTGTTCCATGATCTCAGACAAGTCTCTCTGACCTCACATCCCCATCTGTAGATAAGAATAACTCCTGTCGTAAATGTATCAAGAGCTTTAAAAAATGTCCCTGCCCTTGACCCAATAATGGTGCTTCATGGATCCTATCATACGGACATGACACACCCACATAAGCTTTATATACACAAAAGCTCACTGCAGCGTGTTCCTAATGATGGGCAAATATGAAAAACGTGGGGGAAAAACTATCTGCCCAGGAGGACAGAAACAAGTAAGCAAGCTACGGAGGAAGGCGGCGCAGCCGCGGAAAATGTGGACGAAAGCTTTCACGATCCGGAAAAGTACTTACGATACAGTGTGAGCTGAAAAAGGGACTCAGATTTGCACATGAGTCTGCTTTATACACAGGCTTGCTTATCTTTTAGATTCTACACGTAAGTGGCGTCTTTGTCTTTCTCTGCCTGCGGGACTTCGCCTAGGGTGATATTCCCTGGGGCCATTCACGTTGCACTGCACACGGGAGTATTTGGGAGTATTTTCATTCTTGTGTACATTTACGCATCTTCTTAAGCCAGTCATCCGCTGGTGGGCACCTGGGCTGTGTCTTGCCCATTGTGGACAGTGCTGCTATGACCACTGGGGCACAAGTATCTTTTAAACTCAGGGCTTTCATCTTTTCTGAATATATGCCCAGGAGTGGGACTGCTGGATCCTATGGTCGATCTGTTTTTAGTCTTTAAAGGAACTTCCATACTGTTTTCCACAGTGGCTGCACCAATTCACATTCCCACAAACTTATGGCTGGGCTTCCCAGGTGGCACCCGTGGTAAAGAAACCTCCTGCCAACGCAGGAGACATGAGAGTTCGATCCCTGGGTTGGGAATATCCCTTGGAGGAGGGCATGGCAGCCCACTCCAGTATCCTTGCCTGGAGAATCCCATGGACAGAGAAGCCTGGTGAGCTACAGTCCAGAGGGTTGCAAAGAGTCAGACACGACCGCACGACTTAGCATGCACGCATGCAGACTTACGGTTACCAAAGAGGAGGAGGATGTGGGAGGGATAAATTAGGGTACTGGATCAACAGATACATATTACTATACATAAAACAGATAAGCAACCAGGATTTACTGTACAGCACAGGGAGCTATTTTCGATACCCTGGAACAACCTAAAATGGAAAATAATCTGGAAATACATAAATTATAATCGAGTCACTTTGCTGTCTATACCTGAAACGAATACAATATTTTAAATCAACTCTACTTCAGTAAAAAACTGCCAGCGCGGTATAATCTCATGCAGAAAGAAAGACAGAAGAAAGAACTGAACGACATGTGCCCGTGTGCGTTAGGAACACGTCTCTGATGGTGTGATGCAGGCAAATGGTTTTAAGTATACCTTCTTATACTTGTTGGTACTTTGAAAATTTTCTACCGGGAACATGTAGGATTTTTTTATGTATATAAATCAGAAAAAAAAAAACTTGTTAAAAAAAATATCAGCTCTACCTATCTTTTAGGGCTTGACATTAATAAGATGTATGTCATTAATAAATTATCAAACACTGTAAATGAAGATGTTATTACCTGAGAAACTTCTGCCAAGAAGAAAGATTACTTTAAAAAAAAATCCCCGTTTCATGAAAGGATTTGGGCAGTCAGTGGAGAAGACGCCTCCCTCTGGATATGGTGGAGAGGGTCTGAGGGTGTCCTACCGGCGAAGTGGTTGGGGAGGCCCTGGCTCAGTTCCAAAGCTATGCGGTCACCAGCAAGTGGCTCTCTACCTCTGAAATCCTGAAGTCTCTGGTCTGTTACTTCACTTAGTGACTTCCAGCTCCCGGGACCCCTGGTGAATACCCCTGAGAATTCAGAGTATACTCTGAATACGCTGCTATTCAGTACGGCCAGCAGGGGGCAGGCCCACTTCACTTTCCATCCTAGCCAGGGAATCTGGAGCGGGTCACTGCAGAGAGGCCTTCTCCAGCCAGACTTGACCCCCAGCTCCCTACAGCTGAGTCGGTGAGGCCCTAAACCACCTACTACCAAAGCCGGGGTCAGGAAACCCCTTGCAGGGCCCAGGCTCAGAAGCCTGGACTCAGGGATACAGCAGTTCAAAGACTGGACCTTGGTACCCGCTCAGCAGCCCTCATAGGCAGGCAGTGTTCCCAAAGAGCTGTGCTCAGAGACCCAGACCCTCGTTCTGGACGGTGTGACCTTGGGCACAGCCTTCACCCCTCTGGACTCGGGCGCCCCACTGAGTCCTCGCAGCCACGGCCCGGCATACCTTGCCAAGCTGCAGGAGCTCCCAGTGGTGGTTCACGAAGGCTAGGATCTCCTCAAAGTCGAAGTACTTCTTCTTGCTCTGCACGCCCAGGTTGTAGAGGGCCAGGTGAACCACATCGACCCTGGGCAAGGGTGCACGCAGGTGGGGCCAGCGTGAGGCGGCAGCCTGGGCAGCCAGGGTTGCAACGCCCTGGATCCAGGCTGAAGGGCAGGGGCAAGGCTGGGACCTGGGGGCTGGAGGCAGAATTGTTCCCAGAGGGACGCAGGAGGGGAGAAGCTGAGAGGGGCCAGGAGGGGGCCTGGGCCAAGCCCCACCCTCTCACCATCGCAGGGGCAGCCTCTCGATGTACTCTGGGCCCTGGTTGCACACGGAGCAGAAGAACAGGTAGAACCTGTGGGGGTGAAAAGGGGCCCAGTGGTAGGAGGGGCTCTGCCATCCCACCCGAGTCCTGCTCCCTTGCCCCCCACCTGCCGCTCATGGTCAGCACGGTCTTCACCCCCTCCGAGGAGGGGACAAAGATGGGACAGAACAGGGACCAAGAACTGTTCCCCCACGCCTTCCAACCTCTTCCTCAAACCCCTTCCCAAACAGCACTGCCCCTGGACTGTGGCTGAGCTCAGAGGGAGCTGAACAAGGCTGGGCTGCAGGGGGCCCCTCTTCCCCTCTGCCTGAGAGAGACAGAGACAGACAGACACACGTGTGCACGCGCACGCACGCACACCTGCTTCAGTCACAAACCACATGAGGCACCAACCAAGACACACACAGTATCTGGTTTGACACACATACGCCGTCTACTAGCTCAGCCCCCTCGTTAGAGCCCAGATCAAGTCATCCATCCCCGCTGTGGCTCCTCCAACAATCCTGGGCAGGGGTGGGGCAGGCCTGTGTCCCTCCTGCTTCCCAGACCCTTCAAGAGGCTGGGGCTTGGCGAAGGCAGGGCTTTGTCTAAGGTTCCCCGCAAGTCAGTGGAGACTGGGGATGTGGTTCAGCCGGTCCCTCTGCTGGGAAGACCTCCCAACCCTAAGCAGCCTCCGTAGACGGAAGGCTACACTGTCCCAGAGCCCAGGGTGCTGACGTCCGGCAGGTAATCTGGAGGAGTCGCTGCAGCTTCTGCCCCGCCCCCACCACAACCCCGAGGCTGAGTGGGACCAGACGAGCACCTACCGGTCACCGAACATCATGGGCTCACTGAGACACTGGGTGCAGGCCTCGTGGAACCACTGTCTGCAGCGGTAACACTGGAGCATCCGCAGGTACCATCTGGAGAGCCAGAGGAGGCAGGGTCAGCCAGGCCCGCACTCCCCACCGGCAATCACCTCAGCACCTTCCCCAACGCAAACGTGCCTCCCAGCGGGGAAAGGGAAGGGAACTCACAGTTACCAAGCCCTGGGCTGTGCCAGGGAGGCCGAGCAGCAGGACGTAACATGGTATCATGTACTCTCACCAACTGGTCAAACACGGGCCTCTGTTCCCGTTTTACAGATAGCTTGTTCAAGGTTGCTCAGGAGGCAAGGGGTGGAGAGTGACTCAGATCCTAGCCTCCTGACTTCAGAGCCCATGCTCTTTGTTACACACTGGAGCCCCCTTCTCGGGTCTGTGCCCCACACATTGCTTCCCAAACACCACTGATGGGGAGAGGTTTGCCCACGCCATTTCATGGGAAAATAAAGGCTCTTGTGAGCCCCTCATGTGAGGCTGTGTCCACCCTGTTACAACCATTCAACAACCACTCACTGAGTAAGAATGAAAACCAAAAAAGGTGTTTTCTTAATTAACAATGCTCAGTTCACACTTTGACAGGTGTGGTCCATGGACCTGTATCAGAATCACCTGGGGTCTAGGTTAAAATGCAGAAGATTCCTGGACCTGTGCCAGGTCGGCTCAGCCTTCGGGGCAGCTGTGATTCATGGGGTCGCAAAGAGTCGGACACGACTGAGCGACTGAGCTGAACTGAACTGGGAGATGCATATGTGACAATCACCCGAGCAACTCTGCCCGGTAAGCATTGAGAACCTCCGCCTCAGTGCTGCAAAGGTCTCTATGTCTCCACCTGTAATCCCAAAGGCCCACAACACCCACAGAAGGTGATGGGGCCAAGGTTATTACTCTCACTGGAGAGATGAAGCACTTCAAGTGACTTGCCCAAATCACCCAGCTAGGTCATAAGCACGGCCTTCAGACCCCCAGGGCTTGTCAGCAGAACTGGGGGCTGAGACTCAGAACTTTAGGGCGCCCTGTGGGCTGTTCCCTGGGAGTAGAGGTTCCATCTCTCACTCCTGTGGTTCCTCCCACAAGGTTGGTGCAGCCAGCCCAAGGGAACCGGCTCAATCGCCCATGGCTACACGCAGGCCCAGGCCACAGGGAAGAATCAAAGGCGCCTGTTCTATAGTCAGGGTGAGAACCCCCTCCAAAGCATCTTCAAACATGCCTAATCCCTGCCTGCACACCTCCAGGGAAAAGGACCTTCATCTCTCACCAGCAACCTGTTTCACTGCTTCTGATGATGGAAAGGTTTATCCAAACGTCCATGCACCAACAGTAAGAGTTCACATTTATTAAGTGCTTGCCAAGTGCCAGGCACTGTGTGAGCCTTTACACGAATGATCTAAATCACGCTCTACTCACAACCCCCAAGCCACGGGGCAGCTACCGTAACAGAGCTCAGGGACAGCATAGCTGTAAGGAGGGGCTGGGAGGATGTGGCCACTCGGAAGCAGGCTGTTAACCACTGTTCGACACTTCCTTCTCTTCCATAGAGCCCCAAGAAAACCTCCACCCCCAGCGTACCCCCCTCCCCATAGTGCTAGCCTCAGGCTCTCCAGCCTCACGAGTTCCTCTCTGGGGTTCTGGCTACCCCAGCCAGCCGCGCCCCTGCCTCCTTGAAGCCCCGCCCACCTGGGAGGNTCTGGATATGGTGGAGAGGGTCTGAGGGTGTCCTACCGGCGAAGTGGTTGGGGAGGCCCTGGCTCAGTTCCAAAGCTATGCGGTCACCAGCAAGTGGCTCTCTACCTCTGAAATCCTGAAGTCTCTGGTCTGTTACTTCACTTAGTGACTTCCAGCTCCCGGGACCCCTGGTGAATACCCCTGAGAATTCAGAGTATACTCTGAATACGCTGCTATTCAGTACGGCCAGCAGGGGGCAGGCCCACTTCACTTTCCATCCTAGCCAGGGAATCTGGAGCGGGTCACTGCAGAGAGGCCTTCTCCAGCCAGACTTGACCCCCAGCTCCCTACAGCTGAGTCGGTGAGGCCCTAAACCACCTACTACCAAAGCCGGGGTCAGGAAACCCCTTGCAGGGCCCAGGCTCAGAAGCCTGGACTCAGGGATACAGCAGTTCAAAGACTGGACCTTGGTACCCGCTCAGCAGCCCTCATAGGCAGGCAGTGTTCCCAAAGAGCTGTGCTCAGAGACCCAGACCCTCGTTCTGGACGGTGTGACCTTGGGCACAGCCTTCACCCCTCTGGACTCGGGCGCCCCACTGAGTCCTCGCAGCCACGGCCCGGCATACCTTGCCAAGCTGCAGGAGCTCCCAGTGGTGGTTCACGAAGGCTAGGATCTCCTCAAAGTCGAAGTACTTCTTCTTGCTCTGCACGCCCAGGTTGTAGAGGGCCAGGTGAACCACATCGACCCTGGGCAAGGGTGCACGCAGGTGGGGCCAGCGTGAGGCGGCAGCCTGGGCAGCCAGGGTTGCAACGCCCTGGATCCAGGCTGAAGGGCAGGGGCAAGGCTGGGACCTGGGGGCTGGAGGCAGAATTGTTCCCAGAGGGACGCAGGAGGGGAGAAGCTGAGAGGGGCCAGGAGGGGGCCTGGGCCAAGCCCCACCCTCTCACCATCGCAGGGGCAGCCTCTCGATGTACTCTGGGCCCTGGTTGCACACGGAGCAGAAGAACAGGTAGAACCTGTGGGGGTGAAAAGGGGCCCAGTGGTAGGAGGGGCTCTGCCATCCCACCCGAGTCCTGCTCCCTTGCCCCCCACCTGCCGCTCATGGTCAGCACGGTCTTCACCCCCTCCGAGGAGGGGACAAAGATGGGACAGAACAGGGACCAAGAACTGTTCCCCCACGCCTTCCAACCTCTTCCTCAAACCCCTTCCCAAACAGCACTGCCCCTGGACTGTGGCTGAGCTCAGAGGGAGCTGAACAAGGCTGGGCTGCAGGGGGCCCCTCTTCCCCTCTGCCTGAGAGAGACAGAGACAGACAGACACACGTGTGCACGCGCACGCACGCACACCTGCTTCAGTCACAAACCACATGAGGCACCAACCAAGACACACACAGTATCTGGTTTGACACACATACGCCGTCTACTAGCTCAGCCCCCTCGTTAGAGCCCAGATCAAGTCATCCATCCCCGCTGTGGCTCCTCCAACAATCCTGGGCAGGGGTGGGGCAGGCCTGTGTCCCTCCTGCTTCCCAGACCCTTCAAGAGGCTGGGGCTTGGCGAAGGCAGGGCTTTGTCTAAGGTTCCCCGCAAGTCAGTGGAGACTGGGGATGTGGTTCAGCCGGTCCCTCTGCTGGGAAGACCTCCCAACCCTAAGCAGCCTCCGTAGACGGAAGGCTACACTGTCCCAGAGCCCAGGGTGCTGACGTCCGGCAGGTAATCTGGAGGAGTCGCTGCAGCTTCTGCCCCGCCCCCACCACAACCCCGAGGCTGAGTGGGACCAGACGAGCACCTACCGGTCACCGAACATCATGGGCTCACTGAGACACTGGGTGCAGGCCTCGTGGAACCACTGTCTGCAGCGGTAACACTGGAGCATCCGCAGGTACCATCTGGAGAGCCAGAGGAGGCAGGGTCAGCCAGGCCCGCACTCCCCACCGGCAATCACCTCAGCACCTTCCCCAACGCAAACGTGCCTCCCAGCGGGGAAAGGGAAGGGAACTCACAGTTACCAAGCCCTGGGCTGTGCCAGGGAGGCCGAGCAGCAGGACGTAACATGGTATCATGTGCTCTCACCAACTGGTCAAACACGGGCCTCTGTTCCCGTTTTACAGATAGCTTGTTCGAGGTTGCTCAGGAGGCAAGGGGTGGAGAGTGACTCAGATCCTAGCCTCCTGACTTCAGAGCCCATGCTCTTTGTTACACACTGGAGCCCCCTTCTCGGGTCTGTGCCCCACACATTGCTTCCCAAACACCACTGATGGGGAGAGGTTTGCCCACGCCATTTCATGGGAAAATAAAGGCTCTTGTGAGCCCCTCATGTGAGGCTGTGTCCACCCTGTTACAACCATTCAACAACTACTCACTGAGTAAGAATGAAAACCAAAAAAGGTGTTTTCTTAATTAACAATGCTCAGTTCACACTTTGACAGGTGTGGTCCATGGACCTGTATCAGAATCACCTGGGGTCTAGGTTAAAATGCAGAAGATTCCTGGGCCTGTGCCAGGTCGGCTCAGCCTTCGGGGCAGCTGTGATTCATGGGGTCGCAAAGAGTCGGACATGACTGAGCGACTGAGCTGAACTGAACTGGGAGATGCACATGTGACAATCACCCGAGCAACTCTGCCCGGTAAGCATTGAGAACCTCCGCCTCAGTGCTGCAAAGGTCTCTATGTCTCCACCTGTAATCCCAAAGGCCCACAACACCCACAGAAGGTGATGGGGCCAAGGTTATTACTCTCACTGGAGAGATGAAGCACTTCAAGTGACTTGCCCAAATCACCCAGCTAGGTCATAAGCACGGCCTTCAGACCCCCAGGGCTTGTCAGCAGAACTGGGGGCTGAGACTCAGAACTTTAGGGCGCCCTGTGGGCTGTTCCCTGGGAGTAGAGGTTCCATCTCTCACTCCTGTGGTTCCTCCCACAAGGTTGGTGCAGCCAGCCCAAGGGAACCGGCTCAATCGCCCATGGCTACACGCAGGCCCAGGCCACAGGGAAGAATCAAAGGCGCCTGTTCTATAGTCAGGGTGAGAACCCCCTCCAAAGCATCTTCAAACATGCCTAATCCCTGCCTGCACACCTCCAGGGAAAAGGACCTTCATCTCTCACCAGCAACCTGTTTCACTGCTTCTGATGATGGAAAGGTTTATCCAAACGTCCATGCACCAACAGTAAGAGTTCACATTTATTAAGTGCTTGCCAAGTGCCAGGCACTGTGTGAGCCTTTACACGAATGATCTAAATCACGCTCTACTCACAACCCCCAAGCCACGGGGCAGCTACCGTAACAGAGCTCAGGGACAGCATAGCTGTAAGGAGGGGCTGGGAGGATGTGGCCACTCGGAAGCAGGCTGTTAACCACTGTTCGACACTTCCTTCTCTTCCATAGAGCCCCAAGAAAACCTCCACCCCCAGCGTACCCCCCTCCCCATAGTGCTAGCCTCAGGCTCTCCAGCCTCACGAGTTCCTCTCTGGGGTTCTGGCTACCCCAGCCAGCCGCGCCCCTGCCTCCTTGAAGCCCCGCCCACCTGGGAGGCCCCGCCCCGCCCCGCCCCGCCCCGCGGCCTTACTCTCCCGGCCCGCCGCAGTAGCAATAGCATTGCTGCTGGTTGGTGCGGTGGGGGGAGTCCCACTCGAGCTCCTCGGGCTGGTAGGACAGCACCATCTTCACGGCCTGCAGCGTCCTGGCGATGGCGCCCTTCTTCAGCGCGCCGCCTTTCTGCGGGGAGATGAGGGCCCGAGTCACCCGCCGGGGGTCCCAGTTGGGCCACACGTGGATCCCCATCAAGGCTATCAAGACTAATGCCAGACCAGGTGGGACAAGCGTTTCCAGTGTAGTCAGAAACGCACGGAGCCTCTTCTCATCGATCTCAGATCCATGCTCTCTCTATCCCCAAGTGTCTGCATTTTCAATGGTATTAACAGGAATAAGCACAATAAAAGTCACAAGAGCCAGTATATATCGACAGTGGGCGCTTACATGGACTTTTCTGTTTCCAGCAAAGCGCTATTTGTTGGGGGCCTATACCTGACACCAAACCTGTATCCATTTAGTAGTGGAGGAAACAGGCTCTGGGAGGCTAAGGAACCGGGCCAAGGGCATACAGCCGGTAAGTGGCAGCCACTGTCTGCCTCCAAAGCCAGGCGCTGTGACCAGGAGTCAGGCTTGAGTCCAGAGTCTCTGGGCTTCCAGACTGGAGGCAGGGGGGCGGGCAAGGTGGAAAGAATGGAGGGCTCACCCGCACAGCCAGCGCGAAGATGCAGCGACGGCAGAACCAAGGTGTGAGCAGCGGCCGGTCGGCGCTGCCCGCTCTGGGGATGTGGCACTGCTGGTGGTAACCTAGGAGCCGGGCAAAGGAGGGCGGTGAGTGCCCACGAGGGAGCAGCGGCCCCAGGCTGGGGAGGGCGGCAGCGAGTGCTGGGAGCCGTGTGCCTGCCAGCTGCCAGGGTACTTCCTGGCTGGCACAGCAGCCAAGCTGGGCTCCGAGCAGGCCACTCAAAGCCAGCATGGGCCCAGTGCGGGAAGCACGCAAGGCCTGACTTCAGTCTCTGTGCTCTATCTCTGTTACCCATCCTGTCCACCCCTTGGAGCTGCAAAGCGCCTAACTTCTCTCACTTTCTAGACGCCCCAGCTCTCCCCCAGGACCACCTCCCTGGGCCCCTATTCCCAGAGACTGGCCCCCTTGTCACTCTGCCTCGCCAAGAGAAAGAGGAAGCCAGCTGAGGCCCCGAGGATCGGACGCAGAGCGGCTCCCGAGCCAGCGGGGGGACCCCCAGGTCTGTCACACTCACCCAGGCCGCACTTCCCACAGATGAGGATCTCGTTCAGGGGCCCTGACGTCTTCCCCAGGCAGATGTTGCACTTGGGCTCCTCCCCTGGAACACCAGCTGAAAGAAAGGGGCCCTGCGGGGTCAGCTTGCGTTCATGGGAATGACTGTTCGTGGGAATGACCTGCAGTCTTAAAACCACAGTCCAGGTGCTGCGCCTCTGGGTCTGAGTGTTGGGCCCCAGAAGCCAACTCACTGAGCCTCTCCAACCACTCTGAGCTGCCTGTGACCAGCACCCCATTCTAAAGATGGGGAAAACTGAGGCTCCGAGAGGTTAAGTCTCTTGCTCAGCTAGAAAGCAGGAGAAGGGAGATTCAAATCCACCGCTGTTTGATATCAACTCGTTTTTTTTATTTTGGCCACACCTCAAGGCATGCAGGATATTAGTTCCCCAGCCAGGGACTGAACCCACGTCCCCTGAATTAGAGGCTCAGAGTGTTAACCACTGGACCTCTAGGGAAGTCCCAAATAATTTGTTTTGGGTTTGTTTTTTTTAGTATTTATTTATCTGGATATGCAGGGACTTAGTTGCAGCCTGTAGGATCTTTTAATATCCATTGTGACAAGGGTTCTCTTTTAGTTGAGGCATGTCAGATCTAGTTCCCCAACCAGGGATTGAAGCTGGGCCACCTGCATTGGAAGCACGGAGTCTTAGCCACTGGACCACCAGAGAAGCCCCCTAAATCATTTGTTCTTTTGACAATACCATGCTGCCTCTCCTGCTTAATGTAACTTGATTTGTTAAAGTGTTTATGTTAAATAACTTTTAAACATTTTTTATTATGGCATAATAATAAAATGTTATAATGAAACTCTGTGTTATCAACAGTCACGAATTCACAGCCAGTCTTGACTATATTCCCACCCACTACTCCTCCTGTTTTATTGTGAATCAAGCCCCAAATAGCCAATCATTTTCCATAAATATTTCAGTAGGCATCTCTGGAAGATTACTACTCTCTTAAAGAAAAAAAAAAAAGAACTAGTGCCTCTATGGAACCCAAATATTAAAAATAATTTCTTAACATCAAATTCAGCGTTCACATTTCTAATTGTCTCAATGGTCCATAACAATTTTAAGTTTGTTCAATTGCTTTTAATCTACAGGTTCCATCTCCTTTTTTTTTCCTTTGAAGTTTGATATTGAAGAATAAACGTGTTTGTGTGTGAAGGGTTTGAATGAATANTCACATTTCTAATTGTCTCAATGGCCCATAACAATTTTAAGTTTGTTCAATTGCTTTTAATCTACAGGTTCCATCTCTTTTTTTTTTCCTTTGAAGTTTGATATTGAAGAATAAACATGTTTGTGTGTGAAGGGTTTGAATGAATAAAGTATGGTTTCATGTGTGTTTCAGTCTCATTCCCTCAGCAGACGGAAAGTTTGGTAAGGACAGAAAAGGTATCTGTTCATCTGTGTCCCCAGGACCTCACGTGGGTGTGGCATATCACACATGTTCAAGACATATTTGTTGAGCAAATGGTCTCTTGCCTCTTATTCCTGACTATGACCCCAGAAAATAAAGCAGTTACTTAAAAAATGAAAAGTTTGAATCTCAGGAATTCATGTAAAATCACATTCATATGATTAGAAAAGGAAATTAAAATAGGTTGGCTTATTATAGTGATTCTGTTACTTTCTGTTCCTTTACTACTTATTAGATACTAACTGACCGTTTGCCAGTTGACAGCAGTTATATTTCCGGAGTACCAAGAGCACCGTGGTCTCAGCAAGTCTCCACTGGCTTAATGAAGCTGTGGGTCAGTACCTGCAGTGAGCTCAGCCTTGTGCTCTCATCCTGGGTGAACACAGAGGGCCCCTGTCCTCCGTGAGCAGCAGCGACTGGGAGCCACGCAGCTCCTCCGCTGAGCACTGCAGCACCTTCTTGGCNTGGGTCAGTACCTGCAGTGAGCTCAGCCTTGTGCTCTCATCCTGGGTGAACACAGAGGGCCCCTGTCCTCCGTGAGCAGCAGCGACTGGGAGCCACGCAGCTCCTCCGCTGAGCACTGCAGCACCTTCTTGGCGCCCGGCACACAGCGGGCCTTCCATTCACGGCTTGCTAAGGTGAACTGTCTTTCCTCATCAGCTGGCTCCTGCTTTCGATAAGAAGGCAGCCCAGGAGAGGAGACCCTCATTGCTTTGGATCTTGAAATAGTACATTTAGGGTGAGAAGAGCCTGGAGAAGCACCAGCCTGCATTAGCCACAACATCTTGGAGAAAAAGGCAGCCTGGAAACTCTTCTAACTGGCTGGGTCCTGTGGTCTTTGCTTGGCAAGCTCCTGCTATCATCTGTTATGCTAACAGATTCTTCAGAAACCGACTCCCTGTAACTCAACAGGGTTGGTGCTATAGTTGCTAAGTCATGTCCAATTCTGAGACCCCATGGACTGTAGCCTGCCAGGCTCCTCTGTCCATGGGATTTCCCAGGCAAGAATACTGGAGCGGGTTGCCATGCCCTTCTCCAGGGGATCGTCCTGGCCTAGGGATCAAACTCATATGGCCTGTGTCTCCTGCATTGCAAATGGATTCCTTACTGCATCAGGGAAGCCTGGTCCAAGGACCATGCCTTGTCCAAGGCGGGCTCCAAAACCTGCCTCCTCCTCACATACCACCATGGCAGTCCTCCTGCTAGAGCATAAATGGCAAAAAGGTCTGTTCTCACATGGTAGCTCACTGGGAGTGGCTGCCTGGCGCTCCATGTTGAAAACGAGTGTTGTGATCGATCAGTGATGCCTGTCATGCACACGGCAGGGGAAAATGGTGGCAAGAATGCCCCCAGTTTGTCATCTCTGTGAGAGAGTGTCAGCCCTCTGAGGGCAGGGGCGATACCCAAGCCAGCTCCCTTTCAGCCCTGGGAATGGGCCCAGCTCCATCCTGCTGCGTCANCGCCACCGCGCGCCCGGCGCAGACACGCGGCGCGGGCGCACACGGACGCGGGGCCCCGGCACGGCCCTCGGCGGCGGCGCGCGCGCGGCGCCGGGGCGGCACACACTTGTCGAGGAAAGCAGCTCTGCGCGCCGGGCGCAGACGTCAGCTGGCGGGGACACACAGCGGGGAGGCGCGGAGGCGCAGGACGCGCTGCCCAGACAGACCTGGAACAGCCCAGACGGGATTAGCACAGCAGAAACACACGAACGTCCTGCGCTTGCAGCCGAGACGGCCTGCGCAGAAACACAGCGCACGGCACAAGCGCAAGCTGACGGCTCATGACCTACACGACACAGCACGCATTGGAGTCCAGACACAGATACGCAAGAGTGTACTCAGCGTAGACACACAGCAAGACAGACATAAAGCAGACAGGCACAGAGTCACAGCACAGCAACACGATACGGTAACACAACGCAGTAACGCACACCAGAGGAACAGCACACCCGCAACAGATCGCACGCAAACCCCAAGCGGAGAAACAACAATACAGTTGGGAACACCCCCCACACACACACACACGCACACACAAACACAAGATTTAAGTGAGTGGCGCACAGTGCAAGAGCATACAGAGTCAGGAATAGCGGATTGAGGCCGGGGCCATGGCTCCAGTCATTCTCGGCCCTGGCCCTGGGGAGGATGGGCAGAACTGTCCGCATCCGGACTCACTCTCTGGGGCGTGGAACTTGGGGTACGGTCTCTCTGGCTGGCTGGGTCTACCCTTGTTATACATAAGGCAGAGATTGCAGTCGGAAGCACTCACCTCATAGGCCAGCTCCACGGGGCGTGGGACCGTGAGCAAAGCATTTCAACCCAAACTTCAATCTCCTCATCTAGAGTTGTTGGGAAGTTTGGGGTTAATGCATGCAAAGCCCTCAGCAGCCAGTGGGTGTGCAACAAGTGATAGTTGTAACTTTGTCAAGAAGTCATGTACTCACAGAGTGCCCCCCCCCCACCGCAGCAGTGAGACTAGAACTGGGGGCAGTGGGACTCACAGTCTCGAGGGGGAACCAGGGGTTGGCCCAGGCAGCAACAGCACGGATATAAACAGGAGGGGCATGGTGCGCGGAGCTGGACGTGGAATCGGAGGAGTCCTGGCTTCAAGTCCAGCTCTGTCTCTGACCCAAAGGGAGATGCTGGGTGAACTGGTGCCCTGGTAAACCACCTTCCCTATCTGTTCAGAGCGGGTAGATGACTACCTTGTCCCACAGGAACACAGCAGAGATGAGGCCAAAACTGCAATAATGAGCTGTGCTTTTGTAAATGGAAAAGTAGTGGGCAAAGCTCTTAAGCAGGACAAAAGGAGAAATAATAAATGCCACTAGAAAGGCATAGTTTCACCTGTGAGTCAGAGGGAAACCCAGCTTTGAGTTGAGAGAGAAGGATTGCAGGAAAGGCAGCCTTCAGATGAAATGTGGAGACAGGAGGGAGGCATTCCAGGCTGGGGCCGTGGTGTGTGCTGGAGGCCTGGGACTGAGCGAGCTGGCTGTCTTTTGGGTTGGAGTTCAGGGTGCGCAGGTCAAGCCTGGAGGAGGAGGCGCTGCGTGTCCTGGGCTGAGTTTGGTTTTTAGCCCACAGGCGAATCAGGGCCACCGAGCAAGGCCCTGAGGCCTATTCTAGAGTCGTGCACGTGCACGTTCTAGACAGAGCCGCAGGGAGTTTAGAGCAGAGAAGGGCCGTGGACTGAGTCCGCTTTGGGAGGATCTGGCAGAAGTAGGTTGAAAGTATGGACAGACGAAAGAAACACAGATAATCACTTTTTAAAAACGGGTTACGGGCATCAACAGGCAATTCACAGAAGAGGAAACCTAGGGGCCAAAAATATGAAGAGACGTTCAGCTTCACGGGCCATGGGAGAGATGCAAATGCTAGGAGCTGGGAGACACCATTTCGCACCCACCAAACTGGCAAGCAGCCAGCAGGCTCTCAGCGTGGGGAAAGGAATGAAGGGAGTAAGGCTGTGGCACCCTGGGAACCCTGGACCATCTTGATGGAGAAGCGAAAGGATACAGCGTCTCTGGAGAAGAAGTTTGGAAAATTCTAATAAAGTTGAAGATGCTCTTATCTACCGTTTAGTGACTTCCCTCCTCTTACTCAGCATGTAGTTGTAAAAACTGAGGAACTGATGAATTGTCCATCAACAGATAGATAGACTGTGCAATGGAATAATATACTAGGAGGGAAAAGAAACTCAGGCTATAGCTTCAACATAGATACAGTCTAGAAAAGTGGTAGAATAGTGTAATATAAAAAGGTTTTTTTTTTAAATTCAAAACTATGCTACATATGTATTTTTAGGGATACAGTCAGATAGTAAATGTTAAAACATGCATAGAAAATCAAAGATACTAAATTTAGAACAGCAGTTACCCCTGGGTAGGGAGGGATGGGACTGAGATCAGAAAGAGGAACACAGGGGATTTAATCTGTACTGTTCTGTTTTTCAGGGAAAAAAAAAAATCAGAAGCATGTACGGCAAAGTTGGGTGGCTCGTCTGCAGTTCTGTGCGTTGATCCTTCTTCTCAGGTCTAAAACCTTTTCCCTCTATTTTCTGTATGTTTGAAGTATTTGGTAGTTTTAAAGATGGGATGTGCAGAGAGATTCCAGCAAAGGAGGTCTGGTCTCAGCCCTGACCTGTCGCGTGCCCTGGGCCATCAGAGCTGAGTCCTGAACTGTGTCCGCCCCCACAGTTTGCTGACGCAGGCACGGCCGGCGTTGGGTCTGTCCACTGATGAGAGAACAGAGGCTTGGAGACATGGGGTGACTTCCGCAAGGCCACGCACAGGAGGGAGGAGTCCTCTTACCCTCGGCTGTGTCTCGGGAGACCGGCAAAGGCCGAAGAATGTCAGGAAGAGGGCTCCCACCTCGCAAAAGACAATCTTCTTCCAACTGCTGGCCATTTCTGCTTTTGCTTTCAATTAAGGACACCTCGGGAAATATAAAAAAGCCAAAGGGAGCAAATGAAAGTGACTTGTGCTTTCCACTGTCTTATTTTTAAAATTTATTCATCATTTTTGGCCACGTTGAGCCTTTGTTGCGACGTATGGGCTTCTGTGGTTGCGCCACCTGGGCCTAGTTGCCCCGAGGCATGTGGGGTCTTGGTTCCCGGACCAGGGATTGAACCCCCGTCCCCTGCATTGGTGGGTGGATTCTTTACCGCTGGACCACCAGTCAAGTCCCCGCACCGTCTTACATTTTAATTCAGCTTTATTGAGGTATATATCACAGACTCAATGGACATGAGTTTGAGCAAGCTCCAGGAGATGGTGAAGGACAGGAAAGCCTGGCGTGCTGCAGTGCACGGGGTCGCAAAGAGTCGGACATGACTGAGAGACAACAGCAACAAATAATTCACATAAAGTAAATTCACCTACTTTAAACGTGCAACAGTCTCTTCATTCTAGAGGACATGATTGGTTTGGAAATATGTGAGTACTAGCCCACTTAGTGTGTATGGAAGTACTCTTACAAAGAAGAAAAATGCTTTTCATGAATTTGAGTAATTATGATTCTAATAAAAGTTTTGGAAATAATTAAGATACAGGTTTTCCATCATTGAAAGTGGGTGGCCAGCGGGGCAGGCCTGTGTTTTATTGCCTGAATTTAGGGGTCAGTTTATAATGGCCTCGGCAGGGAGGTGCTGAGAGCTTTTAAATTATGGTAGAAAGGATGATTGTTAACATGATTTAAATTCTTTTTTTTTTTTTAAGAAAGAAATAGTTGACAGGGTTAGACTGTGGCCTGCGGAAGTGCTTGTGGCCTTGCTTGGCTGCCAGGCCATAAACAGCTTTACCTGTGGCTTTTGTGGGGGAAATGAGAGACATCAAGTGTCTCTCCTCTCCATGAGCCCAGGAGCACCTCTGCTGGGATTCAGGAGATCCTGGTGGCCCCACCCCGTGCCTCCCAAGCTTGCAGTGCAACCAGGGGTGGGTCCCTTCTCTGGATTGATCTCCCTGTCTGTTAAAGAACAGCCTTATTCGCATTTGCAACATTCAGCAGCCCATGAGGGGCAAGCATGCCAAGTATTCCTAGGGACAGAGGGGGCTGTGCCATGAAGATGGCTAAGTCCCAGTCTTTGGCTTTCAGAAGCCCAGATCCATCTGTGGGGCTGGTGGACAGACACACCAAAAGGCCACTGTGGCGGCCTTGGTTGGTGTTCACTTGCTCAGTCGTGTCTGACTCTGCGACCCCATGGACTGCAGCACACCAGCTGTCCCTGTCCTTCACTGCCTCCCAGAGCTTGCTCAGACTCATGTCCATCGAGTCAGTGATGCCATCCAACCATCTCATCCTCAGTCAACCCCTTCTCCTCCTGACTTCAGTCTTTCCCAGCATCAGGGCTTTTTTCCAGTGAGTTGGCTCTTCTCATCAGATGGTCAAAGTATTGGGGCTTTAGTATCAGTCCTTCCAATAAATATATCTAACCAACCAACACTCAGTATTGTCAGACATTTTTTTTTCCAATAAACACTTTGTATTTTTACTTCTCATTATGTTTTCATTTTTATTTCTATAAAAATACTGTTAAAATGAATTTTTTCATATAGAAATTATTTTTTAAAAATGGGCTCTGGACAAGGAATTGTTAGTCCTGAGTAAATACCAATGATCTCCAAGGTGCCTCTTACTACAAAAGTATTTGATTTTATGAACTTAATCTAAGCTTTATCTCTCCCTCATCCTGAGTAACTCAATTCTCCAGTCTCCGCTGTAGATTTTCTCACTGGTCAGAACATAATGTTTAGAACAAATGAAGAGTTTCTACTCTTTCTCTGCAAATGCTCTTGTATAAAGATTTGATCCATGGAACAGCACATTGATTATTTAAGAGTTGTTTGGTCTCTTTTTCACGAATTGGCTTAGTCACCAAGTTGTATCCAACCCTTGGCAATCCTACGGTCTGTAGCCCGCCAGACTCCTGTGTCCATGAGACTTCCCAGGCAAGAATACTGGAGTGGGTTGCCATCTCCTTCTCCATTTTTATGAATTAGGTCCATCTATTACTTCTACTGACAGAGGAGCCTGGCAGACTATTGCCTATAGGCTGGCAAAGAGCTGGACTCGACTGAAGCGACGTAGCATAGCACATTACATTCAATCAGAGGTTCTGATTGGTGTGATACAAAGAATGTGATTATAAAAGATAGAATTAAATAGATAAGTACATGGAATTCTAGTCCAAAGCTAGGGTGCTGGTTCTTTTGTTAATCTATGCCATTGTACAGCAGATACTTTTGTGGGGGAAGTAAAGATATCTTTCAGATTATCAAACATTAAAATACAGATGAGCATTTGTTAGTGAATTCCAATAATTACAAGGCCTCTTTTCTGGGATCAGGCAATCCATGAATCGGCCAAGTTGGTGGCTGAGCGCCCAGCTCCACGAAGAGCAGATGGGAAACAGACAACACCTGGTTCCCGGGAGTCAGACCCCTTGCTGGGCATTTCATGAAGGAGGCAAACTGTAACCACCTTGCGTAGTACAGACATTTAGATACTAGTAATTCTTCCAGTACATAGACACAGAACGACTTCCCATATATTCGCATCTTTCATCTCACTCATCAATATTTTAGTTTTCCGCGCACCAGTATTTGACCTCTCTGGTAAAGTTTGGTTTTAAATATTTTATTCTTCTTGATGCCATAATTGGGATTATTTCCTTGATTTCCTGTTTGGATAGTTTATTGTTGATGTATAGGAATAAAATTGATTTTTTTGTGTTAAAAAAAAAACTGTAAATATATATGCAGATGGATAGGGCTTCCCTGGGAACTCAGCAGGTAAAGAATCTGCCTGCAATACAGGAAATCCCGATTCGATTCCTGGGTCAAGGAGTTCCCCTGGAGAAGGATAGGCTACCCACTCCAGTATTCTTGGGGTTCCCTGGTGGCTCAGACAGTAAAGAATCCACCTGCAATGCTGTAGACCTAGGTTCAGCCCCTGGGTTGGGAAGATCCCCTGAAGCAGGGCATCGCAACCCCCAACCCCTTCTGGTATTCTTGCCTGGAGAATCCCATGGGCAGAGGAGCCTGGCGGACTGCAGTCCATGGGGTCCCAGAGAGTCAGACACGACTAAGCACAGCACGTACAGATGGATGTTAGCTGGACTTACTGTGGCGAACATTTCACAAGATATACAAATACCAAATCATTATGTTGTATGCGTGAAACTAATACAACTTTATGTCAACTCTATCTCAATTTCTAAAAAAAAAAAAAGCTTCCTTTTGCGAACACAAGTGTAACAAATGTAATAGCAAACTGTTCTACCCCCGACCTTTATTCACTTTGTAACTTATAACAGTGTTTTCTAGAAACATTTTGGGAGTGTTTCTATATCAGTTTGTAGATTCCTACATCATTAACAAAAAGCAAAAAGGAACTAAAACTATTGCGGTGTATTTCACTGTATAAATTGTTACATTTGTCTGATTATATTCCACTGTTTGGATTATTATAGTTTAACTAGTCTCCATTTCATAGACATTTGGGTGATATTTAAATAGTTGTCTAAAACAAAATAACTCCTTAAATATTAGCCTTGTGAAGGGGTAAATTTCACCTTGATGTTATTATTTTAGTAACTTTGTGGTTTCTAAATTAATGTTTTACAATTTCAAAATGATTTTTTCTCTAACTGGACGGGACTTTTCAGATCATGTTCCCAACTCCTCATGTTCAGATGGGCAGATTGGTTTGGGGAGAGAAGGTGAGGCTTGCTCAAGGTCATCCAGAAAAAGACTTGTTTAAGGTCAAGCGGTAAATCAGTCAATGAGCCATAATTTGATCAAAGTTTCTTCAGCCTCCCTGCTGAAGAGATTTATGTCTTGTTGCTTTTGTCAGATCCCCAGCGGTCCTCTCGAGTTTTCCTACTGCCAAAATTTATTTTTAAACCCTTCTGGTCGAGTGTTCTGTGATATGCGACATTCTGGTGAATTTCTGAGGGCGTTCCTGCCTGGGTGGGGGCATGCGTAGCAGACGATCAGCTTGGAGAGGCTATGTGTCTATTATGGTCTAAAGAACGTCTTTGTTCTTTTGCTGCTCTCACAAGAAACTCTCATTCACTCTGTGCTCTGTTCTGCTCCCCAATCTTTGGGCCTAAGTGGGGACCACCTGGATCTGTGTTTTACAGCTGCCCCTTTCAAGATTACAGTTCAAGATCCCATATACCTCCTGCCATGGACAGGAAACACCTGGGCCAGGGCTGCGTGGACGGAGCCCAATTTGTGTGGGAGACGCCCTGAGTAAGGAGCCTGTGAGCCAAGAGCTGTTCATTTCACTTTAATTTTTAAAGAAAACTGACTTTTAAAAGTGTATTTATTTATTTTCTTTTTGGCTGTACTGGGTCTTTGTTGCTGGGCGGGCTGCTCTCTAGCTGCTGTAGTCAGGCTTCTCACTGTGGTGCCCACTCTCGCTGGGGAGCGCAGGCTCTGGGCTCACAGGCTTCGGTGGCTGTGGGCTCAATAGTTGCGGCTCCCAGGGTCCAGAGCACAGGCTCAGTAGTGCGGCGCACAGGCTTAGTTGCTCCGCAGCATCTGGGATCTTCCCAGATCAGGGATCGAACCCGTGCCTCCTGCAATGGCAGGTGGATTCTTTACCACTGAGCCAGCAGGGAAACCCAAGAGCTGCTCATTTCAGACGCGGTTCAGACCACTGGGGTCTGGATCCCACCTGTGACGCTTCAAAGGGCCCAGGGTGTGTTTGGGGGGCCGGGGTTGGGGCGCAGCTAGAGAAAGTGGGGAGGGAATCCAAAGCAGAGGGCATCTGGGAAAGAGGCCCTGGGACCTAGGTTGGGGGAGATGGCAGGCAAGGTTGTTTGAACAGGCAGCTGAAATAGGGATGCTGAGGCAGCCAGACATAAAGTGGCCCGGTGGCGGGGGTAGGGGGGCGGCAGGGGGACAGGGGCGGGAGACTCAGGGATGGGACTCGGCAGCAAGGGGCTCTCTCTGTCTGTGTGGCTGAAGGGGAAGCAGAGAGAACACAGACTCAAGCCAGGAGGTCCCTGTGCACAAACCCTTCACCACCGACTCAGCTTTGGCAAGGAACCCTTGGTAAGTCCGAGGAGCTGTGTCCTCTTCTGCACCCAGGAGACGACGACCCAATGCCAACCTGAGTGTCTCCACTCCAACTGCTGGTCCTGTCTACAGTCATCCCTCTCTGACAGTCCCAGAAGGTACCAACCTGGGATGACCCTTCCAGGTGGGTTAATTCTGGCACACAGTTAGGTGATCAAACTCGAGTCTAGGTGCAGCTGTAAAGGGATTTTGTAGGTGCAGCAGTTAACATTGAAAGTCAGGGAAGGTTCTGCCCTGGTGATCCTGTGCTTAAGGCCGGGAGGGAAGATCCCACATAATTCATCACTAAAAACCCAAAGCAGAAACAACAGAAGCAATATTGTAACAAATTCAACAAAGACTTTACCAAGTGTTCATACATAAAAGGAGAAGGCAATGGCAACCCACTCCAGTACTCTTGCCTGGAAAGTCCCATGGTCGGGGGAGCCTGTTGGGCTATAGTGGGGAGTCTGACACCACTGGCGTGACTTAGCAGCAGCAGCATACATGTAAAAAGTCAGTGAAGAGGGCCCTGACAGTGTGCAGAGGGGCCTCATCTAATCGTCTGGAGGTCGGAAGAGCAAACACGGAGGTTTCCTGCAGAAGAAATGCTGTGTCAAGACCACAGCATCAACTCTTGTCTGCGTTTGAGTCTATCCGCCTGCCTTATGGATTCTAGACTTGGCAGTCCCACTGTCCCATGAGCCAGTTTATNGTTAGTCCTGAGTAAATACCAATGATCTCCAAGGTGCCTCTTACTACAAAAGTATTTGATTTTATGAACTTAATCTAAGCTTTATCTCTCCCTCATCCTGAGTAACTCAATTCTCCAGTCTCCGCTGTAGATTTTCTCACTGGTCAGAACATAATGTTTAGAACAAATGAAGAGTTTCTACTCTTTCTCTGCAAATGCTCTTGTATAAAGATTTGATCCATGGAACAGCACATTGATTATTTAAGAGTTGTTTGGTCTCTTTTTCACGAATTGGCTTAGTCACCAAGTTGTATCCAACCCTTGGCAATCCTATGGTCTGTAGCCCGCCAGACTCCTGTGTCCATGAGACTTCCCAGGCAAGAATACTGGAGTGGGTTGCCATCTCCTTCTCCATTTTTATGAATTAGGTCCATCTATTACTTCTACTGACAGAGGAGCCTGGCAGACTATTGCCTATAGGCTGGCAAAGAGCTGGACTCGACTGAAGCGACGTAGCATAGCACATTACATTCAATCAGAGGTTCTGATTGGTGTGATACAAAGAATGTGATTATAAAAGATAGAATTAAATAGATAAGTACATGGAATTCTAGTCCAAAGCTAGGGTGCTGGTTCTTTTGTTAATCTATGCCATTGTACAGCAGATACTTTTGTGGGGGAAGTAAAGATATCTTTCAGATTATCAAACATTAAAATACAGATGAGCATTTGTTAGTGAATTCCAATAATTACAAGGCCTCTTTTCTGGGATCAGGCAATCCATGAATCGGCCAAGTTGGTGGCTGAGCGCCCAGCTCCACGAAGAGCAGATGGGAAACAGACAACACCTGGTTCCCGGGAGTCAGACCCCTTGCTGGGCATTTCATGAAGGAGGCAAACTGTAACCACCTTGCATAGTACAGACATTTAGATACTAGTAATTCTTCCAGTACATAGACACAGAACGACTTCCCATATATTCGCATCTTTCATCTCACTCATCAATATTTTAGTTTTCCGCGCACCAGTATTTGACCTCTCTGGTAAAGTTTGGTTTTAAATATTTTATTCTTCTTGATGCCATAATTGGGATTATTTCCTTGATTTCCTGTTTGGATAGTTTATTGTTGATGTATAGGAATAAAATTGATTTTTTTGTGTTAAAAAAAAAACTGTAAATATATATGCAGATGGATAGGGCTTCCCTGGGAACTCAGCAGGTAAAGAATCTGCCTGCAATACAGGAAATCCCGATTCGATTCCTGGGTCAAGGAGTTCCCCTGGAGAAGGATAGGCTACCCACTCCAGTATTCTTGGGGTTCCCTGGTGGCTCAGACAGTAAAGAATCCACCTGCAATGCTGTAGACCTAGGTTCAGCCCCTGGGTTGGGAAGATCCCCTGAAGCAGGGCATCGCAACCCCCAACCCCTTCCGGTATTCTTGCCTGGAGAATCCCATGGGCAGAGGAGCCTGGCGGACTGCAGTCCATGGGGTCCCAGAGAGTCAGACACGACTAAGCACAGCACGTACAGATGGATGTTAGCTGGACTTACTGTGGCGAACATTTCACAAGATATACAAATACCAAATCATTATGTTGTATGCGTGAAACTAATACAACTTTATGTCAACTCTATCTCAATTTCTAAAAAAAAAAAAAGCTTCCTTTTGCGAACACAAGTGTAACAAATGTAATAGCAAACTGTTCTACCCCCGACCTTTATTCACTTTGTAACTTATAACAGTGTTTTCTAGAAACATTTTGGGAGTGTTTCTATATCAGTTTGTAGATTCCTACATCATTAACAAAAAGCAAAAAGGAACTAAAACTATTGCGGTGTATTTCACTGTATAAATTGTTACATTTGTCTGATTATATTCCACTGTTTGGATTATTATAGTTTAACTAGTCTCCATTTCATAGACATTTGGGTGATATTTAAATAGTTGTCTAAAACAAAATAACTCCTTAAATATTAGCCTTGTGAAGGGGTAAATTTCACCTTGATGTTATTATTTTAGTAACTTTGTGGTTTCTAAATTAATGTTTTACAATTTCAAAATGATTTTTTCTCTAACTGGACGGGACTTTTCAGATCATGTTCCCAACTCCTCATGTTCAGATGGGCAGATTGGTTTGGGGAGAGAAGGTGAGGCTTGCTCAAGGTCATCCAGAAAAAGACTTGTTTAAGGTCAAGCGGTAAATCAGTCAATGAGCCATAATTTGATCAAAGTTTCTTCAGCCTCCCTGCTGAAGAGATTTATGTCTTGTTGCTTTTGTCAGATCCCCAGCGGTCCTCTCGAGTTTTCCTACTGCCAAAATTTATTTTTAAACCCTTCTGGTCGAGTGTTCTGTGATATGCGACATTCTGGTGAATTTCTGAGGGCGTTCCTGCCTGGGTGGGGGCATGCGTAGCAGACGATCAGCTTGGAGAGGCTATGTGTCTATTATGGTCTAAAGAACGTCTTTGTTCTTTTGCTGCTCTCACAAGAAACTCTCATTCACTCTGTGCTCTGTTCTGCTCCCCAATCTTTGGGCCTAAGTGGGGACCACCTGGATCTGTGTTTTACAGCTGCCCCTTTCAAGATTACAGTTCAAGATCCCATATACCTCCTGCCATGGACAGGAAACACCTGGGCCAGGGCTGCGTGGACGGAGCCCAATTTGTGTGGGAGACGCCCTGAGTAAGGAGCCTGTGAGCCAAGAGCTGTTCATTTCACTTTAATTTTTAAAGAAAACTGACTTTTAAAAGTGTATTTATTTATTTTCTTTTTGGCTGTACTGGGTCTTTGTTGCTGGGCGGGCTGCTCTCTAGCTGCTGTAGTCAGGCTTCTCACTGTGGTGCCCACTCTCGCTGGGGAGCGCAGGCTCTGGGCTCACAGGCTTCGGTGGCTGTGGGCTCAATAGTTGCGGCTCCCAGGGTCCAGAGCACAGGCTCAGTAGTGCGGCGCACAGGCTTAGTTGCTCCGCAGCATCTGGGATCTTCCCAGATCAGGGATCGAACCCGTGCCTCCTGCAATGGCAGGTGGATTCTTTACCACTGAGCCAGCAGGGAAACCCAAGAGCTGCTCATTTCAGACGCGGTTCAGACCACTGGGGTCTGGATCCCACCTGTGACGCTTCAAAGGGCCCAGGGTGTGTTTGGGGGGCCGGGGTTGGGGCGCAGCTAGAGAAAGTGGGGAGGGAATCCAGAGCAGAGGGCATCTGGGAAAGAGGCCCTGGGACCTAGGTTGGGGGAGATGGCAGGCAAGGTTGTTTGAACAGGCAGCTGAAATAGGGATGCTGAGGCAGCCAGACATAAAGTGGCCCGGTGGCGGGGGTAGGGGGGCGGCAGGGGGACAGGGGCGGGAGACTCAGGGATGGGACTCGGCAGCAAGGGGCTCTCTCTGTCTGTGTGGCTGAAGGGGAAGCAGAGAGAACACAGACTCAAGCCAGGAGGTCCCTGTGCACAAACCCTTCACCACCGACTCAGCTTTGGCAAGGAACCCTTGGTAAGTCCGAGGAGCTGTGTCCTCTTCTGCACCCAGGAGACGACGACCCAATGCCAACCTGAGTGTCTCCACTCCAACTGCTGGTCCTGTCTACAGTCATCCCTCTCTGACAGTCCCAGAAGGTACCAACCTGGGATGACCCTTCCAGGTGGGTTAATTCTGGCACACAGTTAGGTGATCAAACTCGAGTCTAGGTGCAGCTGTAAAGGGATTTTGTAGGTGCAGCAGTTAACATTGAAAGTCAGGGAAGGTTCTGCCCTGGTGATCCTGTGCTTAAGGCCGGGAGGGAAGATCCCACATAATTCATCACTAAAAACCCAAAGCAGAAACAACAGAAGCAATATTGTAACAAATTCAACAAAGACTTTACCAAGTGTTCATACATAAAAGGAGAAGGCAATGGCAACCCACTCCAGTACTCTTGCCTGGAAAGTCCCATGGTCGGGGGAGCCTGTTGGGCTATAGTGGGGAGTCTGACACCACTGGCGTGACTTAGCAGCAGCAGCATACATGTAAAAAGTCAGTGAAGAGGGCCCTGACAGTGTGCAGAGGGGCCTCATCTAATCGTCTGGAGGTCGGAAGAGCAAACACGGAGGTTTCCTGCAGAAGAAATGCTGTGTCAAGACCACAGCATCAACTCTTGTCTGCGTTTGAGTCTATCCGCCTGCCTTATGGATTCTAGACTTGGCAGTCCCACTGTCCCATGAGCCAGTTTATGAAAATTAAGGTATTTCTTTTTAAAATTGTATATGCATATTTATCTTATAGCTATCATTGTATCTGTGCTCCCCTGGTGGCTCAGGGGTAAATAACCCTCCTGCCAATCCAGGAGATGCTGTTTTCATCCCTGAATTGGGAAGATTCCCCTGGAGGAAGAAATGGCAACCCACTCCAGTATTCTTGCCTGGAAAATCCCATGGACAGAGGAGCCTGGCAGGTCCGTGGGGTCGCGTAAGAGTCGGACACAACTTAGCGACTAAACAGCAACAGGATGTCTCTCTCAATCCTCCATCTATGAATCTATCTTTGTGTCTGCATACGCATGCATCTATAGGGCTTCCCTGGGAGCTCAGCTGGCGAAGAATCCACCCGCAGTGCAAGAGACCCCAGGTTGACTCCTCGGTCAGGAAGGTCTGCTGGAGAGGGGTAGGCTACCCGCTCCAGTATTCTTGAGCTTCCTTCGTAGCTCAGACAGTAAGAAAATCTGCCTGCAATGCAGNGTTAGTCCTGAGTAAATACCAATGATCTCCAAGGTGCCTCTTACTACAAAAGTATTTGATTTTATGAACTTAATCTAAGCTTTATCTCTCCCTCATCCTGAGTAACTCAATTCTCCAGTCTCCGCTGTAGATTTTCTCACTGGTCAGAACATAATGTTTAGAACAAATGAAGAGTTTCTACTCTTTCTCTGCAAATGCTCTTGTATAAAGATTTGATCCATGGAACAGCACATTGATTATTTAAGAGTTGTTTGGTCTCTTTTTCACGAATTGGCTTAGTCACCAAGTTGTATCCAACCCTTGGCAATCCTATGGTCTGTAGCCCGCCAGACTCCTGTGTCCATGAGACTTCCCAGGCAAGAATACTGGAGTGGGTTGCCATCTCCTTCTCCATTTTTATGAATTAGGTCCATCTATTACTTCTACTGACAGAGGAGCCTGGCAGACTATTGCCTATAGGCTCGCAAAGAGCTGGACTCGACTGAAGCGACGTAGCATAGCACATTACATTCAATCAGAGGTTCTGATTGGTGTGATACAAAGAATGTGATTATAAAAGATAGAATTAAATAGATAAGTACATGGAATTCTAGTCCAAAGCTAGGGTGCTGGTTCTTTTGTTAATCTATGCCATTGTACAGCAGATACTTTTGTGGGGGAAGTAAAGATATCTTTCAGATTATCAAACATTAAAATACAGATGAGCATTTGTTAGTGAATTCCAATAATTACAAGGCCTCTTTTCTGGGATCAGGCAATCCATGAATCGGCCAAGTTGGTGGCTGAGCGCCCAGCTCCACGAAGAGCAGATGGGAAACAGACAACACCTGGTTCCCGGGAGTCAGACCCCTTGCTGGGCATTTCATGAAGGAGGCAAACTGTAACCACCTTGCATAGTACAGACATTTAGATACTAGTAATTCTTCCAGTACATAGACACAGAACGACTTCCCATATATTCGCATCTTTCATCTCACTCATCAATATTTTAGTTTTCCGCGCACCAGTATTTGACCTCTCTGGTAAAGTTTGGTTTTAAATATTTTATTCTTCTTGATGCCATAATTGGGATTATTTCCTTGATTTCCTGTTTGGATAGTTTATTGTTGATGTATAGGAATAAAATTGATTTTTTTGTGTTAAAAAAAAAACTGTAAATATATATGCAGATGGATAGGGCTTCCCTGGGAACTCAGCAGGTAAAGAATCTGCCTGCAATACAGGAAATCCCGATTCGATTCCTGGGTCAAGGAGTTCCCCTGGAGAAGGATAGGCTACCCACTCCAGTATTCTTGGGGTTCCCTGGTGGCTCAGACAGTAAAGAATCCACCTGCAATGCTGTAGACCTAGGTTCAGCCCCTGGGTTGGGAAGATCCCCTGAAGCAGGGCATCGCAACCCCCAACCCCTTCTGGTATTCTTGCCTGGAGAATCCCATGGGCAGAGGAGCCTGGCGGACTGCAGTCCATGGGGTCCCAGAGAGTCAGACACGACTAAGCACAGCACGTACAGATGGATGTTAGCTGGACTTACTGTGGCGAACATTTCACAAGATATACAAATACCAAATCATTATGTTGTACGCGTGAAACTAATACAACTTTATGTCAACTCTATCTCAATTTCTAAAAAAAAAAAAAGCTTCCTTTTGCGAACACAAGTGTAACAAATGTAATAGCAAACTGTTCTACCCCCGACCTTTATTCACTTTGTAACTTATAACAGTGTTTTCTAGAAACATTTTGGGAGTGTTTCTATATCAGTTTGTAGATTCCTACATCATTAACAAAAAGCAAAAAGGAACTAAAACTATTGCGGTGTATTTCACTGTATAAATTGTTACATTTGTCTGATTATATTCCACTGTTTGGATTATTATAGTTTAACTAGTCTCCATTTCATAGACATTTGGGTGATATTTAAATAGTTGTCTAAAACAAAATAACTCCTTAAATATTAGCCTTGTGAAGGGGTAAATTTCACCTTGATGTTATTATTTTAGTAACTTTGTGGTTTCTAAATTAATGTTTTACAATTTCAAAATGATTTTTTCTCTAACTGGACGGGACTTTTCAGATCATGTTCCCAACTCCTCATGTTCAGATGGGCAGATTGGTTTGGGGAGAGAAGGTGAGGCTTGCTCAAGGTCATCCAGAAAAAGACTTGTTTAAGGTCAAGCGGTAAATCAGTCAATGAGCCATAATTTGATCAAAGTTTCTTCAGCCTCCCTGCTGAAGAGATTTATGTCTTGTTGCTTTTGTCAGATCCCCAGCGGTCCTCTCGAGTTTTCCTACTGCCAAAATTTATTTTTAAACCCTTCTGGTCGAGTGTTCTGTGATATGCGACATTCTGGTGAATTTCTGAGGGCGTTCCTGCCTGGGTGGGGGCATGCGTAGCAGACGATCAGCTTGGAGAGGCTATGTGTCTATTATGGTCTAAAGAACGTCTTTGTTCTTTTGCTGCTCTCACAAGAAACTCTCATTCACTCTGTGCTCTGTTCTGCTCCCCAATCTTTGGGCCTAAGTGGGGACCACCTGGATCTGTGTTTTACAGCTGCCCCTTTCAAGATTACAGTTCAAGATCCCATATACCTCCTGCCATGGACAGGAAACACCTGGGCCAGGGCTGCGTGGACGGAGCCCAATTTGTGTGGGAGACGCCCTGAGTAAGGAGCCTGTGAGCCAAGAGCTGTTCATTTCACTTTAATTTTTAAAGAAAACTGACTTTTAAAAGTGTATTTATTTATTTTCTTTTTGGCTGTACTGGGTCTTTGTTGCTGGGCGGGCTGCTCTCTAGCTGCTGTAGTCAGGCTTCTCACTGTGGTGCCCACTCTCGCTGGGGAGCGCAGGCTCTGGGCTCACAGGCTTCGGTGGCTGTGGGCTCAATAGTTGCGGCTCCCAGGGTCCAGAGCACAGGCTCAGTAGTGCGGCGCACAGGCTTAGTTGCTCCGCAGCATCTGGGATCTTCCCAGATCAGGGATCGAACCCGTGCCTCCTGCAATGGCAGGTGGATTCTTTACCACTGAGCCAGCAGGGAAACCCAAGAGCTGCTCATTTCAGACGCGGTTCAGACCACTGGGGTCTGGATCCCACCTGTGACGCTTCAAAGGGCCCAGGGTGTGTTTGGGGGGCCGGGGTTGGGGCGCAGCTAGAGAAAGTGGGGAGGGAATCCAAAGCAGAGGGCATCTGGGAAAGAGGCCCTGGGACCTAGGTTGGGGGAGATGGCAGGCAAGGTTGTTTGAACAGGCAGCTGAAATAGGGATGCTGAGGCAGCCAGACATAAAGTGGCCCGGTGGCGGGGGTAGGGGGGCGGCAGGGGGACAGGGGCGGGAGACTCAGGGATGGGACTCGGCAGCAAGGGGCTCTCTCTGTCTGTGTGGCTGAAGGGGAAGCAGAGAGAACACAGACTCAAGCCAGGAGGTCCCTGTGCACAAACCCTTCACCACCGACTCAGCTTTGGCAAGGAACCCTTGGTAAGTCCGAGGAGCTGTGTCCTCTTCTGCACCCAGGAGACGACGACCCAATGCCAACCTGAGTGTCTCCACTCCAACTGCTGGTCCTGTCTACAGTCATCCCTCTCTGACAGTCCCAGAAGGTACCAACCTGGGATGACCCTTCCAGGTGGGTTAATTCTGGCACACAGTTAGGTGATCAAACTCGAGTCTAGGTGCAGCTGTAAAGGGATTTTGTAGGTGCAGCAGTTAACATTGAAAGTCAGGGAAGGTTCTGCCCTGGTGATCCTGTGCTTAAGGCCGGGAGGGAAGATCCCACATAATTCATCACTAAAAACCCAAAGCAGAAACAACAGAAGCAATATTGTAACAAATTCAACAAAGACTTTACCAAGTGTTCATACATAAAAGGAGAAGGCAATGGCAACCCACTCCAGTACTCTTGCCTGGAAAGTCCCATGGTCGGGGGAGCCTGTTGGGCTATAGTGGGGAGTCTGACACCACTGGCGTGACTTAGCAGCAGCAGCATACATGTAAAAAGTCAGTGAAGAGGGCCCTGACAGTGTGCAGAGGGGCCTCATCTAATCGTCTGGAGGTCGGAAGAGCAAACACGGAAGTTTCCTGCAGAAGAAATGCTGTGTCAAGACCACAGCATCAACTCTTGTCTGCGTTTGAGTCTATCCGCCTGCCTTATGGATTCTAGACTTGGCAGTCCCACTGTCCCATGAGCCAGTTTATGAAAATTAAGGTATTTCTTTTTAAAATTGTATATGCATATTTATCTTATAGCTATCATTGTATCTGTGCTCCCCTGGTGGCTCAGGGGTAAATAACCCTCCTGCCAATCCAGGAGATGCTGTTTTCATCCCTGAATTGGGAAGATTCCCCTGGAGGAAGAAATGGCAACCCACTCCAGTATTCTTGCCTGGAAAATCCCATGGACAGAGGAGCCTGGCAGGTCCGTGGGGTCGCGTAAGAGTCGGACACAACTTAGCGACTAAACAGCAACAGGATGTCTCTCTCAATCCTCCATCTATGAATCTATCTTTGTGTCTGCATACGCATGCATCTATAGGGCTTCCCTGGGAGCTCAGCTGGCGAAGAATCCACCCGCAGTGCAAGAGACCCCAGGTTGACTCCTCGGTCAGGAAGGTCTGCTGGAGAGGGGTAGGCTACCCGCTCCAGTATTCTTGAGCTTCCTTCGTAGCTCAGACAGTAAGAAAATCTGCCTGCAATGCAGGAGACCTGGGTTCAGTCTCCAGGTTGGGAGATCCCCTGGAGGAAGGCATGCAACCCACCCCAGTATTCTTGCCTGGACAATCCCCGTGGACAGAGGAGCCTGGCGGGCTGCAGTCTATGGGGGCGCCAAGAGTCAGATACGACTGAGGGGCTAAGCACAGCACAGCCTGTATCTATCTATCTATCTATCTATCTATATATGCATCTGTGCATCAGTGTCTATTTATCCCCGTCAGTTCTGTTTTTCTGGAGAATCCTGACTGGTGAACCCTCTTTCAGAGCCAGGTCCTTCCCAGCCCATCTCCTGGGTGTCTCCTGGCACAGACGCAGGTCCCCTTATTCCTCTCTCTCCTGCCCTGCTGTGTATTCCAGTCCATTGCTCCTTCAGCATTTCATACCCATGGGTTTTCCCTTGGCCTCTTTCTTTACACTCTTCACCCTTAACAGGCTAGAAGGGCCCAGATGGGAATGGAATCCCATGGAAAAGCAAGCTTGGTGTCAGCTTGAAGGGCTGAGAGGTCTGAGAGCCACAGGAAGTCACCCACGGGAATACCGCAGACAGTCTGATCTGGGGTCCCTACTGAGGGTGATTTTGACCTCCACGGGTCATCTCTCCACTCATTCAAGAGTCAGTCCCGGAGTGAATGTCTGGTTGGCGGCGGCTGTGCCTTTCACACCCATGGTCCAGGCGGGAGGTGCTGGGGAGGCGCCGGGCTTCAGCAGGCGTCTACCGCGATGGTGCGGTGGGAGCTGGGTGCTAGTTTCCTTCTCGCCTCCCAATCGGGGAATCCCTCAGAGGAGAAATCAGGTTCACAAATGAGGGCAGATATTGGACACATTATAAGTGGCAGCCAAACCTCTTAGAGCTGTCGTTCACCCTAAGCCTATACCTGTTGGATGGTGTTGCTTGACAAGGGCAGGCGGAAGTGGACAGAATGCGGGTTCCGGCTGTGCTGTGCTGTGCTCAGTCATCCTCTGCCCACGGGGAGTCTCCAGGCCAGAGCACTGGAGTGAGTTGCTATGCCCTACTCAGGGGATCTTCCCAACCCAGGAATCGAACCTAGGGTCTGAGCTTCCAAGGAAGCCTGAATGTGTGTGACCCAAGGTCAAGTTCTACCGCTTACTATTATTGTGACTCTGGGCAGGTTACCTGACCTCTACAAGCCTCAGTGTCCTCCTCTGAAAAAAATGGGAATAATAACAGTATCGACAGCTCACAAAGTTACACATGAAAACGCTTTGTAAACGACTGAGTGTTTTGAGCTCCAGAGGGCCCCGGGGGTGGAGTGACTGTGCCTGAGGCACCTTCTGATCTTGGGGCCCTGCTCAATCCTGGGTACCCAATAAAAACCCCCAGTGCTTGTTAAGTGAATGGATGGATAAAGTGATCAAGGGATTAACATCATCTTCTGACCTGAGTCTCAGCTTTGCAGAAAAAAACCAGGCAGATGCTGTTGGACTCCAATGTAGGTTGTGTGAGCTGAGCCGCATTTTGTTTTTTTAACAACATTTTGACGTTTTCATTTTAATATGCGAAACCTGGCTACTTGTCTCAGGGAGAGTTTATGGAAAAAAAGCTTCCAGCTGGCTTTGGGACGGCCCATAAAAATGTACTGAAAACTTTGACCAGTTAGAAATTAGGAGCTGTCGGATGATAGAGCTCAGTGAGGCCTAAACCCTGGTGAGGCCCACAGTATTTCAATAATTAGCTCTCTGGGCAAGAGGATGCGTTCTTCATTCCTTGCTGGTTCCTAGTCAAAGGATGAGGCCGAGAATCAGCTAAAGAGAAACCACAGCTTTCAAATAGCCGACAAACACATCTTTAACAGGCAGCTTGTGATTCAAACGGTTTCAAAGGCCATGGGGGAGGGAGGGTTTTGAAGAGTTTTAACTGTAACAAGTTGTTCAGAATACGCACATCTCTCCTTCCCTGCCAGCTTTCCAAATCCTCCCCCTCCTTCAATTCAAGTCTGACCTCCTCCAGGAAGCCCTCCTTGATAACCCCAGCCTATTATGAATTCGTTCATACATATGTCGCTTGGTCTTAAAACCCTGCAGAAGTTCCTCTGAGCCTCAGGGCCGAGTTCCCTCTCCTTAGCTTGGCGTGCAAGGCCTTTTGTGATCTGGCCTCTTCCCACCCCTGTGGTCTTGTCTCATATCCTTCCTACCCTTGTCTGGGCTGCGCCAGACCGCCTTCCCCTCTGTCTCCTCCCAGCCTCCCTGTGGGCCTCTCAGAGCCTTGGATTGTACCCTCACTTTGGCTGGGATGCTCCTTCTTCTTCATGTGGCTGGATGGTATTTATTCCCCAAACTCAGCCCAGGCCTCTCCTCCGGAGGATGGGGTGGTGGAGGGTTTGAGTTCCCCAGCCTGACTTAGTGGGTCTCTGGGGGATCCCAGAGAACATGTCGCACTTACCTGGATGATCCACCGACTTGCCTCCACCTCTCCTCTGTCCCTGGCATCCTCCGCGCCTCAGCCTCTCTCCAGCCAGCACCAGAGCTGGCCTGGGAAAGCGCTCCTCTTTAAGCCAGGCCCCTCACACNTACTGCCTGAGGCACTGGGCGCTGCACGGGGCACTCCCCTGAGGGCGGGACAGAACAGAACTCTCTAGTGTTATATATTGCATAATATTATATCCAGGGATGGCAGCCCACCTCACATTCCAGTGGTGAATGTCAGGTCTCCCTGATCACTAAATGTTCATTCAGAGGGGGTGCCGTAGTGTAGGCGGGGTTCCCAAAGTGAGTCCTGGGCCAAGGGCATTGCATTAACCAGTAACATGTGACAGATGCAAACTTTCTGGCCCCACTCCAGAAATACTGAGCTGAAAAAAAGAAAGAAAATCTGGGTGGACCACACTCCTTTCCCCTTTTTTGGCCCCGCTAAATGGCTTGTGGGATCTCAGTTCCCCAGCCAGGCATCGCACTTCAGCTCTGGTAGTGGAAGCCTGGAGTCCTGACCTCTGAACGTCAGGGAGGCCCCTAGCACTCTGCTTTAACAAGCCCTCACCCTGGTCCGGATGCATGGCGGCTTGCTGACCTCTGGGGTGGAGGAAGGGTGGAGCCTAGACTCCAGTTCTGAGCCTCAGTTATCTCCTCTGTAAATAGGGACCATGCTTAATGCAGGCGCCATCTGTCAGGGAATGAGATCGGCCTGGGTCTCATGGCCACACAAAGTTGGTGCTTAGCCATCCCTCACCCAGTCATTCATTAAACCAAGACCTGAGGGTCAAGGATGANGACCATGCTTAATGTAGGCGCCATCTGTCAGGGAATGAGATCGGCCTGGGTCTCATGGCCACACAAAGTTGGTGCTTAGCCATCCCTCACCCAGTCATTCATTAAACCAAGACCTGAGGGTCAAGGATGAGCTGACATTGTTCTGTGACAGGCCCAGAATCAAGGCTGGACACCTAGAGTCCTGACTCTATCAAGGACAGAAAGTCTGGGGGCAAATTCATGCCCACTTTACGATTTTTATTTCCTTTTTAAAAATTGAAATATAGTTGATTTAAAACGTTGTGTTAATTACTGCTGTGCAGCAAAGTAACTCAGTTATATGTCTGCAAAGTGACTCACTCATACACATATAAAGTGACTCATATATATATGTATAAATATGAAATATGAAACATAAGATGAAAGAAAAATCTGGATATTCTTTTCTATTAGGGTTTATCACAGGATATTGAATAGAGTTCCCTGTGGTCTACCGTGGAACTTTTATTTGAAATGTTTCTATTAATTTTCTGGGCTTCCCTGACTGTAAAGAATCTACCTGACAATGCCTGATACTCGGGTTCGATCCCTGGGGCAGGAAGATCCCCTAAAGAAGGAAATGGCAACCCACTCCAGTATTCTTGGGACTCCCATGTACCAAGAAGCCTGGCGGGCTACAGTTCGTGGGGTCGACTCAGTTATTCAACATCACTTTCCTACAACAAAGCAACCCAGCGCTTGTGGTTCCAGCGGCCCCTGGGGCCACTGGCCCCTTCTCTCCAGCCATCCCCTGGTCCCTGGTGAGGCTGTGGAGGAGAAGAGAGGAGCATCAAGGACACCCCTCCCACCTCCCCCGCTGGCCTTGGCAGCGCTCTCGTGGAAGGCAGCCGCGGGAGGCCCTCTTATCAGGCGCAGAGGCCCTGGCTGCCTGCAAGGCCTGGTGAGGTCCAGGAAAAGGCGCCTGGGAGAGCCGAACCGCGCGTTTGGAATGCGCCAGCCGCTCAATGCATTCCATATGGGTGCGGGAGCGGGCGGCCTGGCCCGCGCAGGGGACCCGGGCGGGGCGGACCTTGGCAATCAGCAGCTCCCGCTTTAGGCCCTTGCCAGCCCCGCCCTGCGGGAAGGCACGTTTATTTGCGCTCGTTTACTGTCTGTCTCCTCTCCGCCCAGCGCCCAGTGCCAGGAACATACGAAGATGCTGGGAGGATCTGATGAGTGAACACCTAATAAGCAGCTTCGTGGTAGAAGGCTTGAGGGAGTCTTCCTCTAAGTAAACCCAGCACACCGTCCCTCAGCACACTCGGCGTCAGCTGACATTCCGGGGTCTCTTCTGGGTGCCTGGCCTTTCCGAGTGTCATCCCAGCTGCCCCTCAGAACCCCGCTGGTGGGGGCTGTGCCGCCCAGCTTGCCCATGAGGATGGTGGAGCTCAGAGCTGCGGAGGGGACTTGCCTGAGGTCTCACAGCCAGCAAGCAGCTGGTCAGGATCTGCAAGCCAGTGAAAGAACTGCAGGTCCAGGGCCCTTTCTGTCCAAGCTCCACAGGGAACAGAACTCCTCTGAAGGTTTAAGGTGCTCTGATCTCCTGGGCGTCCTCCTCACTCAGGTCCCAAGATCCCTGCAGGAAGGGACTAACGCCTTAAGAAAACAAGGCCCGGAAACCTCCAGCAACCTTAAAAAATTTTTGTTTCAACTTTATTGATGTATAAATAACAGACTTGTTAGAGGTTTGGAGCTTTCAGATTTAAGGTTGCCTTAGAGGAGTCTGTGGTTTTCATGTTGCATTTATGTAACAGCTTTAGAGGCATGATTGCTTGATTAACAGGCTCTTTGGGTAAAACCCTGGAAGCTCTCCAGTCAAAATTAGGAACTTGATAGTGAACGAAACCCAGTACCATTATCCAACATTGATCTGAAAGTTTTAGCCACTGCAGTAAGATGTGAAGCAAGGACTTAGCAAAAAGATTACCACTTCTTAAGGACTCTGAAACTGGAGTATCTTATTTTACCAAAAACTCATAGCACCTTAACAAGATAGACAGTTATTTTATATATTAGCATTATTTCCATTTTTTCCTTATAAAGGAACTGAAGTAAGGTAATCAGAAACTTTCTTATATTTATCCACCAAATGATCCTTGTGGCTATAGAGTGTTCCTGCCACTGTAAAGGAGACAAATTATGCTGATTTAAAGAGGGTCTTTGTCCATCTTGAAAACCAAGAGAATTCACTGAAAAAGGTACTAGAATAAATGAGAATTCAGCAAGATGATTGGATATAAAAGTCAGCCACTGTCCTATATATCTATACCATCTATATAGCAACATTACCAATTGGAAAACATAATTTTAAAAAAATGTAGTCATAACACATCAATAACTAACCTTAACAAGAAATGTGAAAAGCTGATAAGAAGACAATGGCCAGTCTTCTCTGAGAAACAAAATAAATTGAAAAAATAAATGGAGCTTCATTCCTACCTGTGGTCTTGGATGGGAAAACTGGATGTTGTAAAGATGTCAACTTTTCTCAGGGTAATTTGCAAGTTTCATGAGGCTCCCATAAAAAAATCTCTGAAATATTTTTTATTGTGTTTGTTCCAACTGGAAGAATAAGAATTTTAAAATGTTGAAAAATACGAGTAATAAAAAAGCGTTACTTTGATGTGTGAAGGAAGCTACACCTAAAATACACTCTGAAGCTGCAGTAATCAAAACAGCAGGGCGAGGGCGTGGGGAGGGAACGGACAAGGCATCAGAATCCGTTATCAATGTATCTGGTAACGGACCAGAACAAAAGTGGCCCAGAAACAGTCCTACCATTTACAGGCGTCAGTGTATAATAAAGCTGGTGCCCAAATCACCAGGTAAAGGAGAAATGATTCGACCTGAAGGCTAAGACAGTTGGCCAGCCATCTGGAAAAGAATTAAGTCAGAGTCTCACCTCTCATTTACTATCAAATCAATTACTGATGGAGGAAAGAGTAAAACCATGAGTCCATAAACCTTAAACGAAAATCTAAATGAACATTTTTCAACTTAATTATTTTTAACCTTGTGTTTGGAAATAATTTAAGACTCACATAGGGACTTTCCTGACGAATCAGTGGTTAAGACTCTGCACTCCCAAGGTGAGAAGTGAAGGTTCCGTTTCCAGTCTCGGAACTAAGACCCCATACGCTGCACGGTGTGGCCAAAAAAAAAATTAAAAGCCTGACAAAATGCTGGAAAAACAGCACAGAATTCCTGTGCATGTCATTACATGGTTTCCCCTAATCACAGCCTCTGACGTAACCACAGCACACACTCACAACAAAGGGACCAGAGGCAGCGTGCCACTGCTAACCAACCACATCCCTCATGCAGATGGGGTCATTTTAGACAATAAATACAAATCCACTAAAAAAATTAAAGCCTGCAGTGTATGAAAAATCATGGAAGAAATCAGAAAAGCAAATAGCAAAGTGAGAAAAATACAATAAGTATGACAGTTATTACCATGTTTTGGATAATAAGAAAAATACTAACATGTATATAGAAATTTGGAAACAGGGCTCATGTAGACAATCCACATGAAATGTAGCTAGTTACTGACCATATGAAACAGGTTTCTCCTCCACAGATACAAAGGCAATTGAAAAGGCCAGTTTCATCTAGTACATTAACACACACAGCAACACGTGGATGAGATGTATATACCTCAGTACAATATACTACTTGGGAAAATTTAAATTAGTATATCATTTCTGGAAAACAATTTTCAGTGTGTAAAAAGAGCCCCCCAAAANCACCTCTTCCTAGAAGGCTCGGAGCCTGGCCTGCCTTCCCCATCACTCAACTCCCTAGCCCTACTCCTGCACATCCTTTTCTTGAAAGCCTTGGGCAGTTTTTTCCAAGCCTTCCAGCTCCCAGGGGTCACTTACAGAAGAAAATTCATCATCGACAATCACTTGTTCTCGTGGCTTGCTGGGCGCACCCTCCCTTGAGAAAGTCTGTGTCCCCTTGGTGTCCAGGAGGAGCTCTCAGGGTACTGCCTGAGGCACTGGGCGCTGCACGGGGCACTCCCCTGAGGGCGGGACAGAACAGAACTCTCTAGTGTTATATATTGCATAATATTATATCCAGGGATGGCAGCCCACCTCACATTCCAGTGGTGAATGTCAGGTCTCCCTGATCACTAAATGTTCATTCAGAGGGGGTGCCGTAGTGTAGGCGGGGTTCCCAAAGTGAGTCCTGGGCCAAGGGCATTGCATTAACCAGTAACATGTGACAGATGCAAACTTTCTGGCCCCACTCCAGAAATACTGAGCTGAAAAAAAGAAAGAAAATCTGGGTGGACCACACTCCTTTCCCCTTTTTTGGCCCCGCTAAATGGCTTGTGGGATCTCAGTTCCCCAGCCAGGCATCGCACTTCAGCTCTGGTAGTGGAAGCCTGGAGTCCTGACCTCTGAATGTCAGGGAGGCCCCTAGCACTCTGCTTTAACAAGCCCTCACCCTGGTCCGGATGCATGGCGGCTTGCTGACCTCTGGGGTGGAGGAAGGGTGGAGCCTAGACTCCAGTTCTGAGCCTCAGTTATCTCCTCTGTAAATAGGGACCATGCTTAATGTAGGCGCCATCTGTCAGGGAATGAGATCGGCCTGGGTCTCATGGCCACACAAAGTTGGTGCTTAGCCATCCCTCACCCAGTCATTCATTAAACCAAGACCTGAGGGTCAAGGATGAGCTGACATTGTTCTGTGACAGGCCCAGAATCAAGGCTGGACACCTAGAGTCCTGACTCTATCAAGGACAGAAAGTCTGGGGGCAAATTCATGCCCACTTTACGATTTTTATTTCCTTTTTAAAAATTGAAATATAGTTGATTTAAAACGTTGTGTTAATTACTGCTGTGCAGCAAAGTAACTCAGTTATATGTCTGCAAAGTGACTCACTCATACACATATAAAGTGACTCATATATATATGTATAAATATGAAATATGAAACATAAGATGAAAGAAAAATCTGGATATTCTTTTCTATTAGGGTTTATCACAGGATATTGAATAGAGTTCCCTGTGGTCTACCGTGGAACTTTTATTTGAAATGTTTCTATTAATTTTCTGGGCTTCCCTGACTGTAAAGAATCTACCTGACAATGCCTGATACTCGGGTTCGATCCCTGGGGCAGGAAGATCCCCTAAAGAAGGAAATGGCAACCCACTCCAGTATTCTTGGGACTCCCATGTACCAAGAAGCCTGGCGGGCTACAGTTCGTGGGGTCGACTCAGTTATTCAACATCACTTTCCTACAACAAAGCAACCCAGCGCTTGTGGTTCCAGCGGCCCCTGGGGCCACTGGCCCCTTCTCTCCAGCCATCCCCTGGTCCCTGGTGAGGCTGTGGGGGAGAAGAGAGGAGCATCAAGGACACCCCTCCCACCTCCCCCGCTGGCCTTGGCAGCCCTCTCGTGGAAGGCAGCCGCGGGAGGCCCTCTTATCAGGCGCAGAGGCCCTGGCTGCCTGCAAGGCCTGGTGAGGTCCAGGAAAAGGCGCCTGGGAGAGCCGAACCGCGCGTTTGGAATGCGCCAGCCGCTCAATGCATTCCATATGGGTGCGGGAGCGGGCGGCCTGGCCCGCGCAGGGGACCCGGGCGGGGCGGACCTTGGCAATCAGCAGCTCCCGCTTTAGGCCCTTGCCAGCCCCGCCCTGCGGGAAGGCACGTTTATTTGCGCTCATTTACTGTCTGTCTCCTCTCCGCCCAGCGCCCAGTGCCAGGAACATACGAAGATGCTGGGAGGATCTGATGAGTGAACACCTAATAAGCAGCTTCGTGGTAGAAGGCTTGAGGGAGTCTTCCTCTAAGTAAACCCAGCACACCGTCCCTCAGCACACTCGGCGTCAGCTGACATTCCGGGGTCTCTTCTGGGTGCCTGGCCTTTCCGAGTGTCATCCCAGCTGCCCCTCAGAACCCCGCTGGTGGGGGCTGTGCCGCCCAGCTTGCCCATGAGGATGGTGGAGCTCAGAGCTGCGGAGGGGACTTGCCTGAGGTCTCACAGCCAGCAAGCAGCTGGTCAGGATCTGCAAGCCAGTGAAAGAATTGCAGGTCCAGGGCCCTTTCTGTCCAAGCTCCACAGGGAACAGAACTCCTCTGAAGGTTTAAGGTGCTCTGATCTCCTGGGCGACCTCCTCACTCAGGTCCCAAGATCCCTGCAGGAAGGGACTAACGCCTTAAGAAAACAAGGCCCGGAAACCTCCAGCAACCTTAAAAAATTTTTGTTTCAACTTTATTGATGTATAAATAACAGACTTGTTAGAGGTTTGGAGCTTTCAGATTTAAGGTTGCCTTAAAGAGGAGTCTGTGGTTTTCATGTTGCATTTATGTAACAGCTTTAGAGGCATGATTGCTTGATTAACAGGCTCTTTGGGTAAAACCCTGGAAGCTCTCCAGTCAAAATTAGGAACTTGATAGTGAACGAAACCCAGTACCATTATCCAACATTGATCTGAAAGTTTTAGCCACTGCAGTAAGATGTGAAGCAAGGACTTAGCAAAAAGATTACCACTTCTTAAGGACTTTGAAACTGGAGTATCTTATTTTACCAAAAACTCATAGCACCTTAACAAGATAGACAGTTATTTTATATATTAGCATTATTTCCATTTTTTCCTTATAAAGGAACTGAAGTAAGGTCATCAGAAACTTTCTTATATTTATCCACCAAATGATCCTTGTGGCTATAGAGTGTTCCTGCCACTGTAAAGGAGACAAATTATGCTGATTTAAAGAGGGTCTTTGTCCATCTTGAAAACCAAGAGAATTCACTGAAAAAGGTACTAGAATAAATGAGAATTCAGCAAGATGATTGGATATAAAAGTCAGCCACTGTCCTATATATCTATACCATCTATATAGCAACATTACCAATTGGAAAACATAATTTTAAAAAAATGTAGTCATAACACATCAATAACTAACCTTAACAAGAAATGTGAAAAGCTGATAAGAAGACAACGGCCAGTCTTCTCTGAGAAACAAAATAAATTGAAAAAATAAATGGAGCTTCATTCCTACCTGTGGTCTTGGATGGGAAAACTGGATGTTGTAAAGATGTCAACTTTTCTCAGGGTAATTTGCAAGTTTCATGAGGCTCCCATAAAAAAATCTCTGAAATATTTTTTATTGTGTTTGTTCCAACTGGAAGAATAAGAATTTTAAAATGTTGAAAAATACGAGTAATAAAAAAGCGTTACTTTGATGTGTGAAGGAAGCTACACCTAAAATACACTCTGAAGCTGCAGTAATCAAAACAGCAGGGCGAGGGCGTGGGGAGGGAACGGACAAGGCATCAGAATCCGTTATCAATGTATCTGGTAACGGACCAGAACAAAAGTGGCCCAGAAACAGTCCTACCATTTACAGGCGTCAGTGTATAATAAAGCTGGTGCCCAAATCACCAGGTAAAGGAGAAATGATTCGACCTGAAGGCTAAGACAGTTGGCCAGCCATCTGGAAAAGAATTAAGTCAGAGTCTCACCTCTCATTTACTATCAAATCAATTACTGATGGAGGAAAGAGTAAAACCATGAGTCCATAAACCTTAAACGAAAATCTAAATGAACATTTTTCAACTTAATTATTTTTAACCTTGTGTTTGGAAATAATTTAAGACTCACATAGGGACTTTCCTGACGAATCAGTGGTTAAGACTCTGCACTCCCAAGGTGAGAAGTGAAGGTTCCGTTTCCAGTCTCGGAACTAAGACCCCATACGCTGCACGGTGTGGCCAAAAAAAAAATTAAAAGCCTGACAAAATGCTGGAAAAACAGCACAGAATTCCTGTGCATGTCATTACATGGTTTCCCCTAATCACAGCCTCTGACGTAACCACAGCACACACTCACAACAAAGGGACCAGAGGCAGCGTGCCACTGCTAACCAACCACATCCCTCATGCAGATGGGGTCATTTTAGACAATAAATACAAATCCACTAAAAAAATTAAAGCCTGCCGTGTATGAAAAATCATGGAAGAAATCAGAAAAGCAAATAGCAAAGTGAGAAAAATACAATAAGTATGACAGTTATTACCATGTTTTGGATAATAAGAAAAATACTAACATGTATATAGAAATTTGGAAACAGGGCTCATGTAGACAATCCACATGAAATGTAGCTAGTTACTGACCATATGAAACAGGTTTCTCCTCCACAGATACAAAGGCAATTGAAAAGGCCAGTTTCATCTAGTACATTAACACACATAGCAACACGTGGATGAGATGTATATACCTCAGTACAATATACTACTTGGGAAAATTTAAATTAGTATATCATTTCTGGAAAACAATTTTCAGTGTGTAAAAAGAGCCCCCCAAATAAAGTCTGCCACTATTTCCCCATCTATTTGCCATGAAGTGAGGAACTAATACACAGAAGAATTGTACAAAAAAGATCTTCATGACCCAGATAATCACGATGGTGTGATCACTCATCTAGAGCCAGACATCCTGGAATGTGAAGTCAAGCGGGCCTTAGAAAGCATCACTACAAACAAAGCTAGTAGAGGTGATGGAATTCCAGTTGAGCTGTATCAAATCCTGAAAGATGATGCTGTGAAAGTGCTGCACCCAATATGCCAGCACATTTGGAAAATTCAGCAAGGGCCACAGGACTGGAAAACATCAGTTTTCATCCCAATCCCAAAGAAAGGCAATGCCAAAGAATGCTCAAACTACCGCACAATTGCACTCATCTCACACACTAGTAAAGTAATGCTCAAAATTCTCCAAGCCAGGCTTCAGCAATACATGAACCATGAACTTCCTGATGTTCAGCAGGTTTTAGAAAAGGCAGAGGAACCAGAGAGCAAATTGCCAACATCTGCTGGATCACGGAAAAAGCAAGAGAGTTCTAGAAAAACATCTATTTCTGCTTTATTGACTATGCCAAAGCCTTTGACTGTGTGGATCATAATAAACTGTGTAAAATTCTGAAAGAGATGGAAATACCAGACCACCTAACCTGCCTCTTGAGAAACCTGTATGCAGATCAGGAAGCAACAGTTAGAACTGGACATGGAACAACAGACTGGTTTCAAATAGGAAAAGGAGTATGTCAAGGCTGCATATTGTCACCTTCCTTATTTAACTTCTATGCAGAGTACATCATGAGAAACACTGGGCTGGAAGAAGCACAAGCTGGAATCAAGATTGCTGGGAGAAATATCAATAACCTCAGATATGGAGATGACACCACCCTTATGGCAGAAAGTGAAGAGTAACTGAGAAGCCTCTTGATGAAAGTGAAAGAGGAGAGTGAAAACCTTGGCTTAAAACAGCATTCAGAAAACTAAGAGCATGGC
>SJYW01008307.1:228456-242851 GCA_006410735.1 Raphicerus campestris
AAGGTCCATCTAGTCAAGGCTATGGTTTTTCCAGTGGTCATGTATGGATGTGAGAGTTGGACTGTGAAGAAGGAAGAATTGATGCTTTTGAACTGTGGTGTTGGAGAAGTCCCTTGGACTGCAAGGAGATCCAACCAAGCTACTCTAAAGGAGATCTGTCCTGGGTGTTCTTTGGAAGGAGTGATGCTAAAGCTGAAACTCCAATACTTTGGCCACCTCATGCGAAGAGTTGACTCATTGGAAAAGACCCTGATGCTGGGAGGGATTGGGAGTGGGAGGAAAAGGGGACGACAGAGGATGAGATGGCTGGATGGCATCACCAACTCGATGGATATGAGTTTGAGTGAACTCTGGGAGTTGGAGATGGACAAGGAGGCCTGGCGTGCTGCAATTCACGAGGCTGCAAAGAGTCAGACACAACTGAGCGACTAAACTGAACTGAACTGAACCGATGGGACCGGATGCCATGATCTTCGTTTTCTGAATGTTGAGCTTTAAGCCAACTTTTTCACTCTCCTCTTTCACTTTCATCAAGAGGCTTTTTAGTTCCTCTTCACTTTCTGCCATAAGGGTGGTGTCATCTGCATATCTGAGGTTATTGATATTTCTCCCGGCAATCTTGATTTCAGCTTGTGCTTCATCAGGCCTAGCGTTTCTCATGATGTACTCTGCACATAAGTTAAATAAGCAGGGTGACAAATTACAGCCTTGACGTCCTCCTTTTCCTATTTGGAACAAGTCTGTTGTTCCATGTCCAGTTCTAACTGTTGCTTCCTGACCTGCATACAGGTTTCTCAAGAGGCAGGTAGGGGATGGCTAAATTTCTCCTGTCCCCTTCGTATAATGGAATACAACACTGTCATGATAATAATTTTTCAAAGATCTTTAATGATATGGAAAAATGTTAATAATAATAATATGAAATGGAAAATGAAAGATAAAGATTGGTATACACATATAATACCAGTTTGCAGATTGTGTATGAGTGCGTTTGTGTTTGTGTATTTGATATATATTTATCTATCTGTATCTGGCAAGAAATGCGCCACTAAGTTAATAGTATTAATCTCTGAGTAGTGAGACACTTTCCTCTATTTCTCTCTCCCATTTAAAAATAGGGAGTGAAAAGAAAAGAATAAAAATAATGGGCAGCTATCACTTTTATATTATTATTTTAAATGGCTTTATTGAAGTATGACTTACTTCTCATAAAATGCCCCCTGCCTTTATATTATTTTAAATGATCATGTATTTTGTCCATTTAAAAACAAATTTATGTTTAGAGACTAGAACATTATCTAAAACTAAAGACAAGTTTTCTAGATTGTAACTGTATTAGTTAGGGTTCCACCAAAGAAAGAGAAAAAATATCTATAAATGCCATTGAGTTGCACATTTAAATGGGTGAGCTATATGCTATGTGAGTTATATCTTCCTAAGATATAACTTAATTATACCTTCCTAAGACTGTTACTCAGAACTCCCTAGTTCTGCCCCTCACCAGCCGTGACTTTGAAAACTGACCTCATCTCCCTCGGCCTCGGTCGCTTCCTCTGCTGAATGGTGTTGATGAGCGCAGTGACCTCATGAGTTGAGGGATGTGTTGATAAGCGGACAGTGAGCCCTGGGGAAATACTAACACTAGCAAGTGTTTACCGAGGGGGCCTCCCAGGTGCCTGACCCAGGGCTGGGCACTTGCGCCCGGGGCCTCACTGTGCCCTCTGAGTCCCCCTGTTGCCGATGGTGCAGCGGAGGGGGAAGGAGGGCCCAACAGACAGGGAGCAGCGGAGCCAAGCCCCCGGGGCCGGGCCTGAGTTCTACCCACAGGGCAGCCCTGGGTCTCCAGTCACGCTGCCTCTCCCTGCATGCTGCTCCTTTCACGCTCAGGACCGGCTGTGTCAGGAGAGGTTAACTGCACACCCTGGAGCTCAGCTTCATCCACCTTCCTCCCATCTTCCCTCCCTCTCCTTTTCATTGGCTTAAAATACTTTCCAAGGTAGAAAATGCTCCAGAGAAAGGCTCCCTGAGAGCTGGTGACTGCCCGCCTCCCTGGGCAGGTCTGGCCTTGGGGAGGAACACTCAGACATGCCCTGCCCACTCCCAGCCTGGAGAGCCTCTGAGCCTGGCCTCATCACAGGACAGTCTTCATTTGCCAGAGATGCCGCAAAGCCAGCTTCTGTGCTCTGAGAGGCCCTCGCGCCAGGGAGTTGGTTTCTCCCGAGACCCCCTGTTGGCAGGGAGAGGGCAGGCCTGGGGCTGGCCCCCACCCAGCAAGCCTTGGAGCCAGCTGTTCAGAGGCAGTGAGTACAGCTGCTAAAAATAGAAGTCACGTCTAGCAGGGACATGGGCTGGCCCAGAGGCAGGGCTCAGCCCAGGCAAACGGGAGTGGGGCAGGGGGGCCAGGACTCTCGCCCACCCCAAGGTCTCCAGTCTGCAGTGTGTGAGTGTGCATGTGTGTGTGTGTGCATGCACGCGCATTGATTCCCTTACCCAGCATAAGGCCCCATCCCCAGCTGCTACAGTGGGGTAGCGCCTGCTCCTTCACCAGGGCAATGAGAAGAGTCTTCTAGGGATGTTCAGGAGACGTATCATGTGAGCTGCACGTATAATTTCTTAATAATCACACTAAACAAAGAACAGCATAAATTAATTTTAATAAATTTTGTTTAATCTAATAAAATGAAATGTTGATCGTTTCTGTCATCACCATAAAAAATATTAAAGAGATCAATGACATCCTCTTCATCGTACCAAGTCTTTGAAATATGGTGTGTATTTTAGACTCATGGCTCGTCTCAATTTGGAATTGTCATATGTCAAGTGCCATATTAGTTTTCAACTGTTGTTGTAACACATTAACACTTAATACTTTGAAACAGCACAAAGTCATTATCTTACAGTTCGGGAGGTTAGAAAAGTTTGGAAATGAGTCTTATGGGACTAAAGTTAAGATGTCACTGAGGGCTGTATTTCTTCCTGAGACTCCAGGGGAGAATTGGTTCCTTGTCTTCTCTAGACTGCCTTTTATCTATCCATACACTAATTTACCCATCCACCCATCCATCCACCCACCCATCCATCCATCCATCTACCCACCCATCCACCTACCCACCCATCCATCCATTCACCCATCCATCCATCCACGCATCCACCAGTCCATCCATCCATCTATCCACCAATCCATCCATCCACCCACCCGTCCATCCACCCATTCACCCANTCCATCCACCCACCCACCCATCCATCCATCCACCCATCCATCCATCCATCCATCCATCCATCCACCCACTCATCCATTCACCCATCCATCCATCCACCCACTCATCCATTCGCCCATCCAACCATCCATCTGTCCATCAATCCATCATTCATCCATCCACCCACCCTCCCATTCTTCCTTACTTCCATCCACCCATCCATCCATCCATCCACCCATCCATCTATCCCTTCCTCCATCTTCAAAGTGCATAATCCAAACTCTGACTCTGTTGTCACGTCTTCTTTCTCTTTGCTCTAGTTGTCTCTTTGCCTTCTCTGACTCTAAACCTCTCAACTCTTCTTATGAGGACCCTTGGGATGATATGAGTCCACTCAAAAATCCAGGATTACCTCTCCTATCTCAAGATCCTTAATCACAGCTGCAAAGTCCCTTTTGCCATGTAAAGTGGTATACTCACAGATCCGAGGATGAGGGTGTGAGCACCTTCGGAGGGCGTGATTCAGCCAGCCACACACGCTTTACAGCCACGTGTGTCAGCGGCTGCCGGACTGGACAGCACTGTTCTAGGGAAGTTGGGGGGAATAGAGTTAGATCTCTTAGCTTCACACTCCATTTTAGCCCCTGACTCCTGGTGGGATCTCAGGCACGTCTCCTCCCGACCTGGCTGCCTGAGCTTTCCTTGTTTGTGAAAGGAGGTTGATAACAGCCTGTGCTTGGGAAATGCAACAAGTGGGAGGGACACAGGTGCTTACTCAACTGTAAAAGGTGTGGGGGCGGTTCAGTCGGCAGGTTGCTGAGGGTTGTTGTCCTGTGGTGGGAGAACTGAATACTAGGAGGGTCCTCAGAGGCCATTGGGTTCAACTGTCTCATTTTGCAGATGGGAAAACTGAGGCCCAGAGTGGAGAGGAGGCTTGCCAGAGCACCCCATGACTTGGCAGCTGAGCCAGGGAGGGGATCCAGTGGGACACTGTTCCCTGCCCACCCCCGTCTGAGTTTCCTCAACTATAAAATGCAGATAATAATGACATGTTTTCAGGCTTTGTGGAGATGAAAAGAACTCTCAGGTGTGAATGTGCTGGAGGAGCAGCTAGAGGGCTGTGTAAGGGAAGGTCACGATGACACCTGAGCACAGGTGATTACGGTCTCCCTCCAGGGCGGCTGGCTGCTCCCTCTACCCACCCGGCCTGCAAGGCTCTGGGCACCTCGGAGGGCATCAGTCCTGTTTATCCGTCCTGGTTCCACTTTTAGAAGCCAGCCTCAGAGATGCAGGAGGCAGGCCTTCCGCTGGCTGACTAGGGCCCACAGCCCTCTCCCGAAAAGTGACCTCCTGCGGGCATGGCCCAACCTAAGCTCTGCTCCTCCTTGGGGGGGCGGTGGTGTGCTGTGCTCTGGTGGGGGCAGGGGGCCAGCTGAGCACTCTCCCAGGCCCGGATGGAGGAGCTCCACTCCCCTGCTGGCCGAGCAGCCTTTGCACTTCCTGGCCTCCCTGTGTCCGATGGCACAGAGGATGGGAGGAGGCAGAGATGCCCACAGCCCCCTGAGCTTAGGATTCCGGGGCTTCCGTCACTGTATTCACAGGAGCCGAAAGACACTCTATTCCTGATTCCAACCCCCAGCTGCACAGGTGGGCAGGGCTGGTGGGATGGCAGGGGCCCCGGGGAGAGGTGGGGTGAGGCAGGGATGCAGGGGGGCCCCGGGGAGAGGCGGGGTGAGGCAGGGAAGCAGGGGGCCCCGGGGAGAGGCGGGGTGAGGCAGGGATGCAGGGGGGCCCCGGGGAGAGGCGGGGTGAGGCAGGGATGCAGGGGGGTCTCCATCTGCATCCGGCTCTCTCCTCCTACCAGCCTTCCGGCTCCAACCTGAACCAGGGCCAGGGGGCAGCGGCCAGGGGGCAGGGCTGTCCTGCGAAGCCTCAAAGAGGCCTCTGGGTCAGGAGGAGTGGGTGCCGGCATCGGTGGGGAGGTCTGAAAAAGCCTGACTAATGAACAGAATGCTAGATTGCTAATCTACGAAAACAGATTTGCACCAAGCAACAAAGGTTTCCTGCGCAGCACAGGGAACTGCAGGCGATATCTCGTAATGACCTATAATGGGAAACAGCTTCAAAAATGATATGCGTGTATATGCACAACCGAATCACACAAAATGAGAGTTCTGCTTTTTGAAATTTAGTAACGTTTATATCCTTTTGCCAGTTTTCCTAAATGTCCTATGGAAATCTAAAAACAACATACGAGCTACAAAATTTGTAATATATTTGTGTAGAATATAAGATTACTCTCAATTACTATAATTATCAATGTATTATATTTAAGTTATCAGAGAAATGTTAATATGCCTCACTGAGATTATGTATTTCTTCCCCTCATATTTCTTCTGATTTCCGCTTTGCATTTCTGTGTTTCTTTGTTGTTAGGTATCTCATGGTTTGCGATGTGTATCTTCTCTGTGAATTGCACCTTTTATCATTAAGAATATTCATCTTTGTTTCACTTAAAAATAAAGAAAAGAAAACACCTGACTGCAGCTGAGAGCGGGCCTCTCCTGGTCTTAACAGCCCATTTCACTGTTTAACAAAGTTCCACGCTAGAGGGAGTAGCGGGTGGACATTCCCCGCACCTCTGGGGTGCTGGAGACCTGGGACTTTGCAGACACAGCCCCCAAGGGGCAAGGGCGCCGGGCCAGCGGATCTGCTCACTGTCATCTCAGTGCCAGCTCGGCTCTGCGTCTTGGGACCCAGAGTGAAGACACCGTGGTCCCCGTCCTCTTACAGTCCGAGCATCATTTTCTAGGCGGGGTCACCCAGGCTCCCAAGGAGAAGGGGCTGGCCCCAGGTCCGTCAGTGATCCGGAGACATCCAGGGCTGGTGGGAGGAGAGCTACACGGCCTTGACTCCAGGGGCCCGCGGGTCAGGACCCTGACGGTGCCTGTAGCGGGCACGCTAGGTGCTCCTCCCCCTCGGGGCTCTGTCCGAGTTCCTACTGAGTGTTGGTTTGCTTCATCCCCACCACACCCCCACGAGTGAGGAATTTCGTATCTCCTTTTTACCCTTGGGGGGATGGGGGCACAGAGAGGTTAAATGACTTGCCCAAGGACATGCAGCTACTAAGTGGCAGAGCCAGGACTTGAACTGACGGCTGGACTCCAGCACCTGCTCCCGACCGAACGCACGCAGGTGCGAGGCTGGGGGGTGCGGTCTGAAGCGACCTGCATGCCCTGACCCATGCGTGGGCATGCTTCTCCTGTGCCGGGGGAAGAGGGCCTCCATCGGTCTCTTTGTCCCAGAATCCCACACGGTCAGCCTTGTATCTTTCCCCAACCACCCATCCACTATGTGGATGGGAACGCGAGCTTAGAGACAGCAAGTGACGGGCCCAAGGTCCCACCACCAATCTGGAGTCCCCGGCAGGCGGGACACTGGGCACTCGATGGTCTAGGGGGTTGGGAGTATCCTCAGATCCCCACCCAGGCCCCTGGAGGTGTGCCCGAATCCCGTGGATTACCCTCCAGTGCTGGTGCCGGGCAGGCAACCCTCCAGGGGGCACAGCAGCAGCAGAGAAGAGCTCTTCTCACCCGGCCCAGTCCCAGACGCCCATGCCCGAATCCCGTGGATTCCTCTCCAGTGCTGGCCTGGGCTTCCTGCACCGATGGGGCTGTGCTGGTGAGGGATGGAGCCAGCTGTTCCCATAAAGAGACTGCAGCCTTGACGTCACCACATTAGTGGGCGCAGCAGAGGCGTGTGGCAGAAGACGCCGCGGCTCCGCCTCTAGGCACCTGCTGCCCCAAGGCAGTCTCTCTTCTCTGAGCACCTTCTTTTCATCTGCACAAAGGTAGCCGGGGCCCTATTGCCAAAAGAATGGGTCCTGCTGCCCGGAAGTCGGCCGGAGGGAGAGAGCAATGGACGGGGAGGGATGATGGCTCAGCTGACCTCCTCCCACCAGAGAGGAATCACAGGCCACCGCAGCTGAGCCCCTGACCCACTGGGTGACCTTCCTCCCGGCCTTACCAAGATCAGCTGGGGCAGTGATGATGACTTTAGCACCTGACACTGCAGGTTTTCTAAGGAGGAAAATGCCTTGAAGTGGGTAGGGCTTGAGGAAAGGACCGGAAAAGGGGGAGCTGTCATCACCCCAGATGACTGTCACACCCCGGCCCCTCGGGAATGGTCCCCTAATTCTGTGCCACCTAAACGTGCTTTGGTTAAAATGAACACTCCGGTCCCAGATGCCGAGTCAGCAAAGGAGATCCAGCTACTGGCAAAGGTTCACTGGCCCACCAGTGGCTCCCCAGCTTCATCCTCCATCCCCGTGGCCTGCATCAGCCCCACCCAAAGGGGTCCCACCAGGCTGAGCGCTCCAGGCAGGGGCATCTCCCCCGGAGGAGAAGGGCTGACAGTCGGTCCAGAAGGGACATCACATCCATTTGACCTCCTGCTCCCAAGGCATGGGCCCCATCACGGGTAAAACCTCTGTCACGGATAAAACAGAGGTCTGCCTGTGAGCTGTGTGACCTTGGGGAAGTGGTCTGACCTCTCTCAGCTTGTGTCTTCATCTATAAAGTGGGGAAAACATGCCTTGCTCCCAGGTCCGTCACCAACATAAGGGTGCTGCTCGCAAGTAAAGCAAGTGTGCTAGGTGCTCAGTAAACGGGAGTTCTCATCGTTTCACGGTTGCTTAAAAATGGACCTGCAGTCTGTGCAGAATTAAAAGCCATCCATCTTTCTGTACTATTTCCACAATATCACGCTGATGACATCAGGGGATTACGGGTCTGAATCTGGCATTTCGGTCCAAGTCCTGGCTTCCGACCCTCGTGTGACCTTGGGTGAGTGATTTTTACCCCTCAGAGCCTGGGTTTCCTCCTCTGTAAAAGAGGAATGATCATAATCCCACTTCCTCGTGGGGTTTTTTACGCAAGTTTCATGAAATGATGCCTGTGAGCGCTCAGCTCGGCGTCTGTCAGTCGGCCAGGCAGTCCATCACTGTCTGGGATTCTTATTCCTGTTATTACTAGACTGGGACCCCACAGGATACAAAGTGAGTGGTTTCCCAGACCCTGGCACCCTCAGAGCAGCCCTGCGAGGCTAGGATTTTCACCTCCCCGCAGAAGAGGAAACTGAGGCTCAGCAGGCCTCTGGTCTGGAGGTCAGTAGGGAGCAAGGGCCTGTAAGGGGTGGTGCGGGGCCTGTCTGCTCTCATGGGGTACAGCTGCGGGAAGGCAGAGGCCGTCTCTCTCTCCCGCTGCCCGGGCAGGCCCAGCATCCCACCCTCTGGCTCCTGCACACACCATCTCTTCCAGACCCGGATGGCAGATCCTCTCCTGAGACTTCCCAGGCAGGCAGAGAAGGGTCCAGGAGCCCCACAGTCACGTGGCCTTGCATGACCTCCTCTTCTTGGGGCCTTGGTTTCTCCATCTGAGTGTGACTCACACCGGAAGAGTGAATCCTGACCCCACCACTGACCTGGATGGGGCTTGAACACATCACTTCCCTCTTAGCTTCCGTGTCTTTGCCTATAAACAGGAGCCAACGGATGGGTGTGATAACGGGGTGTTAAGTGAAAAAACGAGGGTAAAGCTGTAATTAGTATAATTTAAACGCATTTTTTTAAAGTCTCTCTCTCTCTGTGTCTGTGTACATAATGTTTCAAAACGACAAAGAATATTTACTAAAATGTTCCCAGTAGCTCTCTCAGGACACTGGGCTCATGATGGTTTTTTTTTTTTTTTTACTTCCTTTTGTACATCACTTTTGTAGCTATCCAGTGTTTCTACCAGAGGACATGCTGTCTCTTATACACATCTACAAAGANAGCTCTCTCAGGACACTGGGCTCATGATGGTTTTTTTTTTTTTTTTTACTTCCTTTTGTACATCACTTTTGTAGCTATCCAGTGTTTCTACCAGAGGACATGTCTCTTCCCATTAGAAAAGGACAATTAAAGGCAGACATAATAGCTGCCCTATGGCCCAGGGTGGTCCGGGATGCCCTGCAGACACCACTGAGCTGGCCTGTGAGTGCCCAGTGAGAGTGGTCATGTGCCCCTCCTCACGGGCACCGTGGGGGTGACAGGGTGGTTCCCACAGGCTGGCCCTCAGGCTGGGAGCAGAGGGACCCATCTCCTCCCAAGGGCCCCCGTGAAGATGTGACCTCATCTTGGCTGAAGACACAAAAGGAACGGAAATTCCTCGTCAGTCTAGAAGAAGGAGAGCAATTAGAAGCCGAAGACCCGTGCCTCCCTTGCTCCCACCTGACCTTGGGGAGGGCACCTGGTCTCCCCGGCTTCAGTCTCCCAGTTTCTAAATGGATGCTCAGCTCTGCCTGCCTCTCAGGGTGTGTGAGGAGGCAATGAAACAGTGGATTTGCTTGAGTCTTGCCTCCTCTCCCCCGAACCACTCGTACATGGTAGGACCTCAGGTGTATGGCGCAGTTAACATAGGGCTTTGGTGGAAAATAAATTAAGGTTTAAAATCGTCATCTCACTCTGCTGTCAACAGCCTGATGGTCACACACAGGTGACTTGAAGCCCTTCCACCCAGTGCCGACAATGTCAGGCGGCTGGGGCTGCCTCGGGTGCCTTCTGCACTCCAGCCCATCCCACCTTCTTGCCTCTTCCTCTGTGGTTCTGCCTTCCACACGTTACCTGAAGGCAAGACAGCATCCCATCTCTGGGCTTTACTCTTCCCCACAGCCCTATCCTCTGCATCTCCAGATATTTAAAGGCTGAGTTTACATGCCACCTCTTCCAGGAAGCCCTCCCTGCTTCAACCAATGGGTCTGGCCTTCCCGTGCTTCCTCTGAGGTTCTCTTATGCATCACTTTCAATGATCTACTCATGGACCTGTTTTGCCCACTGAGCTAAGAGTTCCGTGAAGATAGAGTGCACCGCATATCTTTCCCCACCCACTAGGATCCAGCACAGTAGGTCTCAAAAAAGCTTGGCTGAAAGAATGGCTGCGGCTCACACTGCTTGAGGAGAGTGTGTGTCTCCTCCCATCAGACACACGTGGTGAAAGGGACAGAGTGACAGTTGTCTCTAGGAGTGCTTGTCCCACAAAGCCCTTATTAGCTCAGTGAGTAGGGATGGTTATTCCTTTGCCAGGACACCAGCTTTGAGACAAGTGTCTCTATCACTCATCTCTGGTTTCCACACACATCAAGGAAGCAGGTCAGCCTCATGACAGGTTGTCAGCAGTGGGGACGAGAAAAAGAAGTCCTGACGTGTTGGAGCCTGTCGTGTTTGGCGAGATGCCGCTGCCCTGCAAAGCACTAGCACCTCGCATTTCAGCCTTGCGAAAGCCCTGTGGGCGGGGCGGGGCCAGGCTGAAGAGGTTGAGGCGAGATGGGATACCAGGTCTGCCCTGGGGGCTGGGCTCTTGGTTTTCTGATACACTGGGCTGTGCTGCTCCCTCACCTCCCAGGGAGAGCCAGCTCAGAAATGCCAGGCTGGAGAGGACAGGCAGGGCTGCCAACCCATTTCACAGATGAGAACACTGAGGGTCTGAGGAGTGACTCAGCCTCAGCAGGTACAGGAAGAGTAAGCTGCAGAGAAGGCTGGAGGGGAAGATGAGGGGGCTGCTCTGGAGCTCTGCGTGGCAACGTGAAGCCTCAGGGCTCTGGGAGGATGGGCCAGGGTCCTGCAGCAGGTTGCGTAGTGACCTCCAAGGTGAGAAGACAAGCGAGCCCCGGCCCGGCCAGGCAGGCGGCGGTTCCCCCGCTTCTTGCCAGCCTCTCCTGTGTAGCATCTCCTCTGAAGTCAGTGAACTTGGTGAGTGAGGCAGGCAGGGCGGTTCCCCCGTTACAGACAGAGGACCAAGGAGGAGAAGCTTGGGTGCCGCCTGCAAAACTAGCCGGTCCACCCAGAGCTCAAAAGTTACCCCCAGCTCCCACAACCCTTCATGAAAACTGCAAAGGAGATTAAAGAACAGTTCTTTCTTTGGTTTTATACACACAAAAGGACAGCGTCTGCGGGCGGCTCAGAGGTCCTGACCCGTCAACTAGCAATGTGGTTATCCGGGTTCAGTGGGTGACGTGGGCTTCTGGACGTGGCCGAGGGTGGGCCCCCCAGGCAGGCAGCCCAGGGAGTGTGGGTCCCTCTCCTTCTCCACGCTCCTACCGGCTGCTCCTGGAAGCTCAGAGTCGCGGGTTCACCTGGAGGAGGCGGAGGGGCCCTTGGCAAGGGGAGGCGCAGGACACGGGGCCTGCACGCGGCTCTGCATAGAGGGGAAGCCGACTGCCAGGCCCAGTGGGGGCTGGGCCCTGAGGGCAGCTCGCCCACCTCGAGGTGCTGAAGGTGAATCAGGCCACTGGAGGGCACGGGGCTCCTGAACGCTGCAGCCCATGGCCTCAGCTGGCCCGGGGGGCCGAGAGGTAGAGACTTTCTGGGCTTGGAAGGAACCTCAAAGGTCTTCAGTTCCATCCCTCGTTTGATACCCTCCCCAGAGCGTAGCCCTCTGAGGCTGCTTGTTCACCTCCAGTGCCGGGGAACTCAGTCCAGCCTGGGACAGACTGAATTACACTGGGCTTCATCCCTTCCACCCCTGGTTCCAGTTCTGACCCCTGAGCAGGAAGAGAGCAAGCACGGTCTCCGTGGTGACCCGCAGAGGCCTCCCCATCCCTGGAGCCCTTGGCTGAGGTCCCGCATCTCCAGCTCAGCATCCACGCCCCAGCCTGGTCCCCACACCCTCTGCTCTTGGCAGGAGGGCTGGGGTGGCCTCTGGCTTCCAGTTTTGCGTGGTGAGTGCTGAGGGGTCAGTCCTGCACCACCTCCCTCTGGACCTTCCGCCTTCATGGGTCAGCCCCAAGGTCCCGCCGCTAAGCTGATGGCACGTCCTGGCCAACCTGTCAGCTGGGCTCAGGTGATGCCAGCCCCGGCCTGTCATCGTGCCCTGGGGTCCTGGGCACAGGGGGCGGGGACCTCGGTCATCGGCTGCACCCTCTTCTGAGCCAGTGTCCCTGAGGACTAGGCGCGGACGGGCCCGCCGGCCCTAAGTGCTTGGCTCCACGACGCACTTGAGGAACATGGTGTCGTCCTTCACGTAGGCGTGCCTGGGCGACTGGAGCTTGTTGAGGGGGAAGAAGAGCGGGCAGCCGCTGGCCACGTTGGTCTCGCTCTGGGGCCGCTGGAAGGAAGCGGAGTTCAGGTCGGGCCGGAAGGCGTCGATGGCGTGTTCACGGTTGTTCTGGTCCAGCAGCATGAAGGTGACCTGCGGGCAGCGTGCTAGGAGGTCAGGCCCGGGTCTGACCCAGGCTGCCCCTCTGACGCTGCTGTTGCTTTTATTTACTTCCTCTGGACTCTGGAACCCCATGGATGGTAGCCCGCCAGGCTCCTCTGTCCACGGTATTTTCTGGGCCAGAATACTGGAGTGGGTAGCCCTTCCCTTCTCCAGGGCATCTTCCCCACCCAGGGATCGAACCCACATCTGCACCGAAGGTGGATTCTTTACCACCGTGCCTCCGGGAAAGCCCGAGCTCACACTGAGCAGAAGCCAGAGAAAGAAATGAGAGCCGCACGTGGCGCGTGGTGAGAGCCGGAAAGCAGAAACACCTGGCATTGTGGGCAGGCTCCAGCAGTGTTCTATGATGAGGGCTCAGACGTTCTATCTGACAGGAAGGGGCAACTCAGATGCCTGCCAACTGTGGCTGGCTGTTGGGGGCTAAAGGCGAGATTGAGTCCTGACAAGAAGCCGGACCCCTTGAGCCAAGATGCCTCTTTCTGCTCAGAGAGGCTGACCCTTCAACCACAGCTGGATCCTCTGGGACAAGGCAGAGGGGTAAGAGCAGCCAGGCCTTCCACTGAGCGGACGTCAATCACATCCTGAAACACAAACCCAGCTTCTGTTCTGCACAGCGGCCCTGTGTGTTCCCAGGAAGCCAGTGATCTTGAAGTGACATATATTCTCCCCTCCGGCCCACACCACTGAAATACCCGTCACCCCCGCCGCAATGGTTCTCAAACTCGGCTGCACTTTAGAATTTCCTAGGAAGGTCTGAAAATTCCCAGGGCCCAGGGCTCACCATTTACGGCAGTGAGGCCCAGTCATTAGCGTTTTTAAAACTCCCCCAGAACGTATGGGAACCGGTCTTGACCTACTGACTCATACCCAGAGCCCGTGGCACCCCACCCCCGCCCATTTGCACTCTCTCTCATCCCCCTTCACCCCTGCTGAGGTCTGGAGTCCACACTCTCCCCCACCCTCTTGCTGCTGCTGCTCACCTGCGGGGGAATGCCTGCCACGCCTCCACCTCCTGCTGCCCTTTGAAACATTTTTAACAAACTTTATTTTTTAGAGCAGATTTAGCTGCATGGTGAAATTGAATGGAAAACGCAGAGATTTCAAGAATCACCACACTGACGCCTACACAGTCAACGTCCCCCACCCCAGAGGAACATTGGCTGCAACTGATGAACCTATGCTGAGACATCACATTCACCCGAAGTCCCTGGCTCACTTCACGGTTCGCGCCTGGTTTTTTCTATGCATCTGGACAGATGTGTAAGCACAGGAACCTGTCGTTATCATATCAGAGTGTCTAGCAGGGCAGCGTTAGTTGCTCAGTTGTGTCCAGCTCTTTGCAATCTCGTGGACTGTAGCCCTCCAGGCTCCTCCATCCATGGGAGTCTCCAGGCAAGAATACTGGAGCAGGTTGCCATACCCTTCTCCAGGGGATCTTCCCAACCCAGGGACTGAACCCGGGTCTCCTGCATTGCAGGCAGATTCTTGACCATCTGAGCTACAGGGAAGTCCCTCAGAGTATTTACACTGCCCTAAATCCTCTGCGTTCCACCTGTTCATCTCTCCTCTCCTCCATGAAACCCTGGCAACTGTTGATTTTCTCACTGTCTTCACAGTGTGCCTCTCCCAGAATATCATATAATTGGAATCACACAGTATGTAGCTTCTTCAGATTGACTTCTCTCACTCAGTTAACATGCATTTACGGTTCCTCCGTCTCTTTTCATGGCTCCCTAGCTTATTTCTTTGGCGTGCTAAATAATTCTCTGTTGTCTAGATGGGCCACAGCTTATCTCTGCATTCACCTACTGAAGGACATCTTGGCTGCTTCCAAGTTTTGGCAGTTATGAACAAAGGTGCTGTCAATATCTGTCTGCAGGGTTTGGGGTGGACTTAAGTTTTCAACTCATTTGAGTAAATGCCAAGGAGTGTGACCTCTGGGTC
>SJYW01008308.1:0-10205 GCA_006410735.1 Raphicerus campestris
GCAACCCCATGGACTGCAGCCTACCACGCTCCTCTGTCCATGGGATTTTCCAGGCAAGAGTACTGGAGTGGGGTGCCATGGCCTTCTCCAATGTCAGGGGATATAGGGGTTAACTAATTTTATTATCGAATCATTTAGCAATGTACTCAGGTATGAATCATCACACTGCACAATTTAAACTTAGATATATTACCTGTCAATAATATCTCAATAAAGCTGGGGGAAGAATCAAATGTCCATGAAATTGTAAACCCTACTTATGAAAATCAAAAATTCTACATACTGGGCTTCCCTGGTAGCTCAATGGTAAAGAATCAGATTGCCAATGCAGGAGACATGGGTTTGACCCCGGTCCAGAAAGATCCCACATGCTGAGAGAAAGTAAGACCGTACACCATAAATCTTGAGCCTGTGTCCTAGAGCCCAGGAACTGCAACTACTGAGCCCTGAGGCCATGTGCCATAACTACTGGGGCCCACATGCGCTAGAGCCTGTGCTCTGCAACAAGAGAAGCCATCACAGTGAGACGCCTCCACACTGCAACTAGAGAGGAGCCCCATCTCACAGCAACTAGAGAGGAGCCCACACAGCAGCAAAGACCCAGCACAGACATAAGTAACTGTTGTTTTTAAAGGGATTCTACACTACTAACAAAGTTCTATTGCTGGAAAAATCTAACAGTTTAAATTTTCACTTCTCTGATAATTGGCATGTCAGTATTTTTAGAAGAAATAGTCTTGTGGCATCTTTATAATCTTCAAGACTTAAGTTTTACATGTTTTATTCAGACTAAATTTGCTATTTGGGTCTTCTGCAATGCTAAATATTTTGTGGGCTTAAGAAATGACAGGACAAATAAAAAAGATGTTGATCAATCTACTAAATATTCATTCACGTGTGCATTGGGATTAACAAATATAAGCTTTCACTAGACACATTAGAAACTACCTGACTTGTCAAATTTCCTCCTTACATAAGAATTACACAGTAAAACAAGGGCCTCTAGATAGTAAAGTATTCCATTTACTTACTGCTAAATAGCTGTCTATTTAGAGGCAGATTCAGCATAGCCAATTCATATATCAAAGGTGGAATAAGATACAAAACTCATGAGAGAAATTTAACTTTCAGATAACAACAAAAATCTGGTAGTTAAAACATCTTGTCTCCTAGCTAGGACACATAACAAAGTTGTTACTTTATTTGGAAGACCTCCTATAATGCAAACTATAATTAAGTATGCAGTACTTAAGCAATCTATGTTTTCCAAACTTCTTACTTCTTGATTCACCCATAAACTTTTGAGAACACAAGAGAGAGAAAACGTTGGCCATCAAAAGGGATAATTCATCATTATTTCCCATAACCACTGTGCTGGACTAGCCAACACACCCTGGCGCCCAGCCTCACAGTCCACTTCTGAGGGAAACTGCCCTGCTCACGGGAGCACAGGGTAGCACCGTATACAGAGAGCCAGTCTTTGTGTTGACTAGCAGCCCCTGGAAAACTGGTGTGAAACTTCTGCCCAAACAAGGATGAAGGGTTTGGGTGGCCTCTCAGATTCTTCCTTGGGAACTTAAACCACAGATACAGGAAAAGAAATGAGAAGCTCGTATGATGAACAGAGCAGGAAAGAGAATGGGGAAAAGGAGCAAAGAGTAAACAGATCCCTCTTTATGAATGGCAGGGCACTGGAGAATCAACAGGGACAGCTTCCTACAAGTCATCAGAGCTTTCAGAGCCACTGTGCTCAGTTGCTCAGTCGTGTCTGACTCTTTGCAACCCCATGGACTGGTGCCTCCCAGGCTCCTCTATCCAAGGAATTCTCCAGGAAAGAAAATTGGAGTGGGTTGCCATTTCCTCCTCTAGGGAATCTTCCTGACCCAGGGACTGAACCCATGTCTCTTGCATCTTCTGGATTGGCAGGTGGATTTTTTTACCACTGCACCACCTGAGAATGGGGCCAAAAGCTGGTACAGGCTCTGTGAGGCCTGGCTGAGTGATGGAGATGCCCTTTGTTGCTATTTTCTTTTATAATCTTGTTCTACATCTCCATTTCTTTCTCAAGCCTAAATAAATAATATTTTATTGTTTTTAACCAAAACATGTTAATACAATGCAGTGTTTCTCCTTACATAAAAATAAAACCATTTTGTTACATTCTCAAGTGCTGTTTAAAAAGTAAAATTACTTTCAGTAGAACTTATAAGTAAAGTACTATTGTTATAGTTATATTGTTATATTGTTATACAGTACCTTTCTTATAAAGACCTTATAATAAAAGGATATTTTTGTTAAGGAAGGTACGTAGTTTGGTCAGTCGATTAAAGGAAAACTAGTTTTTTTGGTTGAACCATAATATCCCTCATAATTCAAGGATCACACCACTGATAACAGAGCTTCTATAGCAGGACAAGGAATGCGAGTTTTTCCTGTTGTTTCAGAATTTCAGCTAAAATTCAAAGCTGAGGACATGAGAAACAGGTCCCCCTATACACTGCAGAGAGGCACTAGTTGTATATATGCAGGAATTCCTTAAAAAGAGGAGGGGAATCAGAAAACAGCCCCACAACCAAAGTAATCAAGGTAGAAAATTGTTAGCTGGCTAAAGAATTCTGTGGCATTTTCCCTGGATGAACCAACCTCATGTCAAGTGCAAGGGGTCCCCAAGAGAAACATCCAAACAGATTAGAATTAAGGCAAAATGGGCATCCTCTCCCCAGCTGGATGCTCACTTATGTTGAGAAAATCTGCAGACAGCTACCCAAGTAGGGTGTGAAAGAGTTCACAGAAGAACCTGACATGTATGTGTCCCCAGGAGCACAGGGGCACACAGAACAGACGCTGGTGTTTGCTTCTTAAATCTGCAGAAGTCCAAGGGGAGGAGACTGAAGCTGCCCACACAGGAGGGTTTGGAGAAAGGAGGTGTGTTACTTCAGGTGGTCTCAGTAGACACCACAAAGGCGACCTGGCTAGAGCTGTCCTGAAAGGAGCCCACTGAAGAAGGCTAAGTGCAAGGGCAAGGCCATCCCCGCACCACAGGGCCGTGCTGTGAGATGTTCGCTCCTTAGAGTCATAGGAGGTCAGTCACAGTGACGCAGCGGGGAGGTCCTCATGGGAGTCCTGAAGAACGCACATAATGCTCCACAGAGAGCTAGCACNCCGCACCACAGGGCCGTGCTGTGAGATGTTCGCTCCTTAGAGTCATAGGAGGTCAGTCACAGTGACGCAGCGGGGAGGTCCTCATGGGAGTCCTGAAGAACGCACATAATGCTCCGCAGAGAGCTAGCACATCAACATCTACCACACAAATGGCCCTTAACCGGCCACTCAAGACTCTGCTGTTTCACTCTAATCATCTATCCCCCGCGTTCTGACCCTAGAGAAGCCAAGCTAGCAGAGAGAGGAGAAGGGGAGAGAAAAAAGAACAAGTCACTCACTCTTCTCTGCTACTGATCCCAGGCCAGGCTTGAGCTAGAGCGAGGGGGAAGCTTTGAATTGCATACATGTTTTCACTGTAACTGGTATTTAGGTATTCTTTTTACTACCTCAGTATGAAGCTATTTAAAGCCCCTTCTAAGTAAAAGAAAGCTATAGAACATCAAGAGGTCAGAAATGAGGATCCAACAGAGCTTGTTTAAAGGAACTGGAAGGAAATTTTCAAGCTCTTTCATGAGTGTACCCAACTGCACTTAATCCAGTTTTAAAATGCTCACACTTTTAACTGTTCCATCTTTAACATGACACAAATCTTACCTTAGAAAAAAGGCCTTCTTCCTCTATCCTGTATCCTTTAAGGTCCTCATGCAGTTTCTGCAGACATTGTATGACTCTTCTTTGATGTTCATCATCTTTTAGCTCACGAGCTTTGATCAGAAAGTCATAGTGGTCCAATGGTCCATGGCAAACAGCTAAAGCTTTTGAATAAGTCTCTGTAGCAGCAGTTGGAGACATACTCTCAGGGGGCTGAACTGAATAGGCTATAAACAAATATATATATAAGATTTAAGAATTTCTGAAATGAAAGTATTTCATAGTGCTTGATACTATTTCTTAAAACTTTTAACCAATTACAACTGTACATATTTGAGCAGCTGTTGTAAAAATCATTTTGATGAAAACCATAATATAAAACACATTTTGAAGACTTCTCCAGTGGTCCAGTGATTCAGACTCTGTGTTCCCAACGCAGGGGGTCTGGTTGGATCGATCCCTGGTCAGGGAACTAGATCTCACATGCTACAACTAAGACTCAGAGCAGCCAAATATATAATTTTTTTTAAAACATACACATTTTGTACAATAAATATATAAATGATTGACCCAATTTACTAAACCCCAAACTCATAACCTATCACTATAACCCCTCTTCTAGGAAGCCTTAGTGTGTGTGTTTAGTCACTCAGTCATGTTCTACTCTTTGTGACCCTGGGGACTGTAGGCTCCTCTGTCCATGGGATTCTCCAGGCAAGAATACTGGAGTGGGTTGCCATGCCCTCCTGCAAGAGATCATCCCAAGCCATGGATTGAACCCAGGTCTCCTGCATTGCAGGTGGATTCTTTACTATCTGAATCACCAGGGAAGCCCTCTAAGAAGCCTAACCCCTTCTACAGTGACAGCTTTACCATTGAATGCCACCAAGGTTCATTGCATCCTTCCCCACAGCAGAGGTGGTGCCTTTCTTTGCATTAGGCCTAAATCTGGATCTTTAATACCAAGGCAGAGACTTAGAGACTAGTCGCAAAGGGTTTTCTGTTGCCTCTTAATCCCTATCCAAAACAACACAGCATTCAGACGTTACCATGTTGAATTCAGTTCTCTGCTTACAAGATTCCTTCTCTTTTTCCATTACCTTTAGGTTGAACACAAAGAGATGAGAGACAAGAAGAGTGTTTCAAAGCAGGGAGGTGTGTTCATCCTTTTTTTAGATTCTCGAGGAAGAAAACTGATTATCTGTGGTAAGGTCCAGTTATAACTCCATTCCTTATTTGGGGCAGGTTCAAGTTGGCACATTTTTAGGCAAAGATTCTGCAGGGGTATTTTGCCAGAGTTTCTCTTGTTTCATTGAATAACATGTTTCCTTTGTTTCAATAATATGAAAATTACTTAATTTAGGAAAAAAATTAAGTCACAACATTATTTTCATCTTTTTCTAAGAAAGGAAAAAAAAATCCTTAAGTATACTGTGACTGTTGAGGATAGGGCAGGGCTATCCCCTAATAACTGTTCTCCCTTTCTAAACAGGAGTTTTAGCTGGGTACAAGTCAGCCTAGTAAAATATTCCATACCCTGGTCTCTCTGGCAGCTAGGATGGCCACGTGACCAGTGGGATGTAAGCTGAAATTTGTGTGCTCTGCTCCGGAGCACTTAAAGGAAAAGGGCAAATTCCCCTCCTCTCTTTCCCTCCCCTCCCTCTGTCTGGAAAGAAAGTGCCATGGCTGCAGCTGGAAGAGCCAACCTGGCAAGGAGAGGCACACAGAATGCTGAGTGAAGCAGAGCAAAGTTCCCCAACGGTGCTGAGCTGCCAAACCAGCTCTGGACCACCTGCCTGGATTTTTATGTAAAATAAACGTCTATCTTGCTTTTCAAGCAGTGTATTTTGGGGTCTCTTTGTTACAGAGGCCTAAATTGTACCCTAACAGCTTGCAATAGAGAACCAAACTAAGGGTCTCCTGGGATCCTAGGCCTCATAGGACCAAGGATAAGGTTTGGGCTCATACTGAAACTGAAGGCACAGGTTGAGAGTTCCGCAGAGGTTTCCACAGACTTGAGACGTTTACCAGGGTGGTATAAGAAACATACTTGCAGTTGGTCCACAGTCCCTGGCACAGAGCTCATAAAATCCTTGGAATTTCCTAAGTGATAGAGCATCTTTTATTATTCATAATGAGCCTCTTTCCATCACACATATGCTAAGGAACTCAGGGAAGGTCCTGAAAATACTCTCAGGACAGGGCTGGTTCCCAGAAAGACCAAGTGTTTAGAAAGTTGGAACTTTCAGTCCCATCTACCAACCTATGAGGGTAAGGGAGGCTAGAGATTATATAAACACTCTTGAACAATAAGATTTGGAAAGCATCCAGGATGGTGAACACCTCAAGGGAAGGTGACGTACCCAGAGAGAGCATGGAAGTCCCATCCCTTGCCCCATGCATCCCTTCCATTTGCCTTCCATTTACCCTTTATATACAAACTGATAAACATAGTTAAAGTGTTTGTTTCTGAGTTCTATGACCATTACTAGAAAATTATCAAACTTAGCTAATTATCAACCCCCTGAAATTGAATTCAGCCACGCAGAAAGGTGGGAAGCAGGGCAGCACAGTTGCAGCTGGCCTCTGAAGTGGCACCATTTTTATGAGATTGGCCCTTTAACATGTGGGAGCTGATGCTACTACCTTCAGGTAGACAGTGTCAGTATCCACTACTGGAGGATTTGAGGATTTGAGACCCTCACAACCAGGGAAATTGCTATTTTCCACTCCCTGGAATCAACTAACTAAAATACCAAAGATAATGCTAATTTCCTTCTCCATCCCCAAACCCCTGCCCCAGACCACAACCAGATCCTCAGCCAATCAATCATCAGTGCTACCCAATTTTCTGTGTGTATGTTAGTCGCTCAGTTGTGTCTGACTCTTTGCAACTCCATGGACTGTAGCCCACCAGGTTCCTCATCCATGGGATTTTCCAGGCAAGAATACTGGAGTGGGTTGCCATTTCCTTCTCCAGGGGATCTTCTCAACACAGGGATCAAACCCAAGTTTCTCACATTGCAGGCAGACTCTTTACCATCTGAGCCACCAGGGAAGCTCTCTACCCAATTTTACATCCTAAAGTCTCTCTAATCCATTCCTTCCTCCTTCTTCATATAACCACCCCAGTCGAGGCTCTTAATTATCTCTGTCTTGGTCTCCCTGCCCCTGATCATCTCCAACCTCAAATTTATCTTGATCACAATCTCTTAAAAAAATATCTTCCATCAACAACAGAAATGATCCTGCTGAAATCCAAATGTGATTTTACCAATATTTGGCTTAAAATTCATCTTATTGTTTTTAAAGGAGTGATTTTCAAATGTAAATTTAACAGCAGCACCTTTTTTATATACAAAACCTTCCATCGCATCCTAAATATACTTAAGAGAAAAGAAGAAAGGGGTAACACAGTCCCATCCTCTCCACATCTCCCTCATTCTCACACCCATATCCCTTCATTTCCAAAGTAGCCCCTAAGGCCTTTTCCCCACCTTACAGGATCACATTAAGTGAGAACAGTGCACAGAGAAGAGTTAACACAGCAGGCCTCAGACTGCAGAGCTTAGAAATGCCTGCTTGCAAAAGTGGGACCTTGACTGGGAGCTTGAATTCCCAGAGGGTTCCCATCAATCCCAGAAATAGTAAGAGTGACTCACTGTGCCTAAATGCTTATATTATATATAAGCAATATGGTTTATGCTGAACACCTAGTTTCCTTCTACAAGTCTGGAATTTTGGCATAGGCTAGGCAGAGGGTGGGCTTCCCAGGTGGCACTAGTAGAAAAGAACCCAACTGCCAATTCAGGAGGTATAAGAGATGCAGGTTTAATCCCTGGGTAGGGAAGATCCACTGACAGAGACCATGGCAACCCACTCCAGTATTCTTGCCCATGGAAAGAAGAGCCTGGTGGGCGACAGTCCATAGGGCTGCAGAGCCAGACATGACTGAAGCAACTAAGCATGCACGCATGGACAGGCAGAGGGTGCATCCATAACTACCACTCGACCCTACGCCTTGAGTCTCTAATGAATCTTCCTAATAGACAACATTTCACACCTGTTGTCAAAGTTGCTGAAGGTATTAAGCATGTTCTGTTTGACTCCACTGAAAGAAGATGCTTATATGCTTCTAACTTTTTCCCAAACTTTCCCCCACATGCCTTTTCCCTTTGCTGATTGTGCTCTCTATCCTTTCACTATAAAAAATGGTAGCCTTGAGTACAACTATATGCTGAGTCCTCTGAGTCTTTTAGTAAATCCCCAGAGGATAGTCTTAAGGGGATCCCCAACGCACATGGTGTTCTCATTCTGAGGTTCAAGGAATCAAAAAACACAGAAAAAGCATTTGGCAAAAACTAACACCCATTCATGATAAGAACTCTCAGTAAACTAAGAATAAAGGGAACTTCCTTACCTTGATAAAGAATATCTACAAAAACCCTATAGCTAAAAATATACTTAAGAGTAATAGCCTAGAAGCTTCCCACTAAGATCAAGAACAAGTAAAGGATGTCCCCTCTCTTCACTCCATATCAACAGAGCATTAAATAATGCCATAAGACAAGAAGAGGAAATAAAAGGTATGCAGATTGAAAAGGAAGAAATAAAATGTTCTGTTCCCAAATGACATGATTGTCTATATAGAAAATACAAAAGAAACAACAAAATAAGACTCCTAGGACTAACAAGCAATTCCAATAAGGTTATAAGATACAAGGTTAATATACAAAAGACAATCACTTTCATATAGGCCTGCAGTGAAAAGTGGAATGTAAAATTAAAAACAATAGCATTTAAGGACTTCCCTGGTGGTCCAGTGGCTAAGATTCTCCACTCCCAATAGAGGGAGCCCAGGTTCAATGTCTGGTCATGGAACTAGATCCCCCATGCCACAACTAAAGATTCCCGCACGCCACAATGTAAGATCTTGTGTGCCACAACTAAGACCAGCATAGCTGAATAAATACTTTTTTAAAATATCACTTACATTAGCACTGCCAAAAATGAAATACTAAGGTGTAAATCTAACAAAATATGTAAAAGATTTATATGCAGAAAATGACAGAATGCTGATGAACAAAATCGAAGAACTTAAAAATGGAGAACTATTGTATCCTCATGGATAGACTAAATATTGTCAAAATGTCAGGTCTTCCCAACTTGATCTACAGATTCTCAATTAAAATTCTGGCAAGTTATTTGTGGATACTGACAAAATAAGTCTAAAGTTTAAATGAAGAAGCAAGAGAGACCCAAAATAACCAACACAATACCAATAGAGAAGAACAAAATTGGAGGACTGACACTACCCAACCTCAAGACCTACTATAAAGCTACAATAATCATTATAGCACCCTATTGCCAAAAGAATAGACAAACAGATCAATAAATCAGGACAGTCCAGAAATATAGCCACATACATATATTCAATTAATTTTGACAGAGGAATAAAGGTAATACAGTGGAGCAAAGATAATCTTTTCAATAAACGATGCTGGGACAACAGCACATCCACATGCAAAAAAGTGAATCTAGACACAGACCTTACACTTGACAAAAATTAACTCAAATTGCTTCACAGGGGGTCTTTCTTGGAGGTCCAATGACTAAGACTGCACTCCCAATGCAGGGGGGCCCAGGTTCAATCCCTAGTCAGGGAACTAGATACTATATGCCTCAATCAAGGGTTCATATGCTGCAACTAAGACCAGATGCAGCCAAATAAATAAATAGTTTTTTTTAATGCATCACAGGACTAAATATAAAATACCAAACTATAAAACTCTTAGAAGATATCATGCAATATAGGCAAAACCTAGATGATCTTGGGTACCGTTTTAACTTTTTAGATACAATACCAAAGGTACAATTCATGAGAGAAATCATTGGTAAGCTAAACTTAATTCAGTTCAGTTCAGTTACTCAGTCGTGTCCAACTCTTTGCGACCCCATGAACTACAGCACGCCAGGCCTCCCTGTTCATCACCAACTCCTGGAGTTCACTCAGACTCACGTCCATTGAGTCAGTGATGCCATCCAGCCATCTCATCCTCTGTTGTCCCCTTCTCCTCCAGCCCCCAATCCCTCCCAGCATCAGAGTCTTTTCCAATGAGTCAACTCTGCGCATGAGGTAGCCAAAGTACGGGAGTTTCAGCTTCAGCATCATTCCTTCCAAAGAAATCCCAGGGCTGATCTCCTTCAGAATGGACTGGTTGGATCTCCTTGCAGTCCAAGGGACTCTCAAGAGTCTTCTCCAACACCACAGTTCAAAAGCATCAATTCTTTAGCGCTCAGCCATCTTCACAGTCCAACTCTCACATTCTTACATGACCATAGGAAAAACCATAGCCTTGAGTAGACAGACCTTAGTCGGCAAAGTAATGTCTCTGCTTTTGAATATGCTACCTAGGTTGGTCATAACTTTTCTTCCAAGGAGTAAGCGTCTT
>SJYW01008308.1:32372-47239 GCA_006410735.1 Raphicerus campestris
CCTTCAGAATTTCAAACAAGTGAACAAAAACTGGTTAAGAATCACTGTTTTAAAAAGAATTGTCAAAATTTTGAGTTTAAAAGAAAATTCTACTAACAGCGGCTCACATTTATTCTGAGCACCTACAGTGTACTAGGGACTAGGTTAAGTAACTTCACATAATTACTTGTTTTATTCTGCACAAGAATCCTATTATACAAATAACTAAAAACACACATAAATGAATCTGTTCATCGATTTATTCATTCACGTTTCTTGAGAACCAACTATGTAGCTCAGGCACTATTCTTATCACCAGTGAAACTACACTTGAAAACAAATACCTTTCCTTGTGGAGACTTCCCTCCAGCCAAGGGGAAGACAGAAAAAATTAAATGAAGACGCAACAAAGGATCATGTAATGATCAGTATACTGGTGAAAATAAAACTGAGTGATATCCTAGGACCTCTGACCTCCCCAGGGAGCTCAACAAAAGTACAGAATTTTAGGTACCACTCCAGGGGTCTGAATCAAAATTTGCATTCTTAACAAAGTATATAGATGTTCATATGCACACTGAAGTCTGAGAAGCACTATGCTAGGGAATGACTGAGGACTCCTATAGATTATTAAGAAAAGCCTTACTGTGGAAGTGACATAAGTTGACACCTAATAAATATCTGAAGGAGTGATCCTAAAGAAGAACTGGGAGAACTGCCCAGGAAAAGGAAAGAGCGCTGGCAAAACCTTAAAGTGAAAACAGAAATAAGCTTCACATTTTCAGGGAAGGAAGAGAAAGTTTACAAGGTACAGTATGTTATAAGGTGAAGTTGGAAAGGAGAGGAAGGACCAGATCATGCAGGGTCTTACAAACCATGGTAAATAGCATGGATTTGACAAGATCAAGTAGAAGAAATTTTCCTTAAAAAAAAAAAAAAAAAGGCAGAGAGACCAGTTAGGAAACTCTAACAACAGTACAGTTCAGAGATACCTATGATTTGGACCAGACATTTAGCATTGCAGGTTAAGTAAACTGACCAAGATCACATAGATAATAACAAAAGCAGCAAAAATTGCCAATCTTTTAGTGACTACTCACTAAGTGCCAAGTACTTTTCTCAGTACTTTACACACTTCAAATCATTTAATCTTCACAATTGCCTTTTGATGTAGGTACTAACATTATCCCTAACTTAAAGAAACTGAAGCACAAAGGGACTAAGTAAGTAACTTGTCCATGTCCCCATAGCTAGGTAGTGGCAGAGCCAGCATTTGTACCTACAGGTCCAGCAGAGAGGCAGGATGTTATGGTGGAAGGGGCATGGGCTCTGGAGTCATACCCTCCAGATTTATCTCCTGACTCCACCATTTCGACTCTGGATCACAGCAAGTTGGTCACTAAATCACAGTCGTAGCCAATGACGCCTAAGAGGAAGTCAACTTCTGCCAGCACGTCTCCTGATGCTCTTCAAAAGATAGCTATACAGAAACTCATTCCTTCCTGCCTCTGTACTTTTACCTGAGAAATCAACATACCTGTACTGCTGCAAGTCCCTTCAGAAAATGAGAGGAAATGCAGCTGACACACTGAGGACAACAATATATGTGTTGATATATGTGTGATAGTTAATTTTATGTGTCAACTTGACTAGGCCATGGAGTGCCGATACATTTGGTCAAACACTACTCTAGATGCATCTGTGAGGGTATTTCTGATAAGACTGACATTTGAGCAGTAGACTGCTCTCCATTATGTGGGAGGGTGTCATCCAATTGGTTGAAGTCCTGAACAGAAGACTGATCTTCCCCTGAGTAAGAGGGAACTCCTTTAGTCTGGATGCCTTTAAGCTGTAACACTGGTTTTCTCCTGCCTTTAGACTCAAACTGAAATGTCAGTTCTTCCTGGGTCTTAAGCCTACCAGTCTTTGGACTAGAACTACACTACTGGCACTCCTGGTTTTCAGGCCTTTGGACTCAGACGGGAATCACCACCACCAACTCTCCTGGGTCTCCAGGTCTTCAGCATACTGATGTAGATCTCGGCACTTGTCAACCTCCATAATTGCACGAGCTGATGATTTCTTATAATGAATCTCTTTCTAAATGTACATACATCCTATTGGTGGTCTCTGAAGAACCTTAACTAAAATATATGTCATAAAGCTTAACTTTGTTTCCATAGAGCTAAAGTAATAATAGCAAAGGGGATATGTAGTCTCTGTGCTCTTTGGGGCTTTAAACAGGAATGAAATTTCAAATTCTACACAAAGTAGATAGTTAAGAAAATCTTACAGATATTCTTCAGAGACTTAAGCAAAATGGTGGACCAGACTATTTCAACAGAAAGTAAGCATTTTTCTTTCAGAAATGTTATTTTACAGGTTTGTCTCATTCTTAAGGGTTTTCACTGGGTGTTAAATATTTTTGAGAACCCATCTCCAACTTTATACTCAAAATCAGTAGAGATGTCATTTAATGTGCAGAAATTTTATATACAACTTGTCAGTAAAGTGGTTCAGCTCAAAAACATACCTGTGAAGAATTCTCAGCTCAAAAATATCCTGTGATTAAAGAACTGAAGATATGCAAGATAACAAATGATCATACAAATTTAAAGAGTTTTCAAGGTAAAGAAAATTATCTTTTTGCATTATTCCTTCCTAGACAGCTATATGTCCAAAAATATTCAATAAAATGTTTGATGAGTCTATTTCAAGACATTGCATATGTTTACTTCACTAAAATTAAAGACGTATAAAATCAACAGATTACAAGAGGTGACCCAGAAAAGTCATATGCTTTATGTTCATTTTAACAACTTAAGATTTTCTTTGCAAAGCTTGGATTCATTTGAAAACTTATGAGAAACAGAATCATGAAAGGTAAAGAAAACACTAACGAGTGCCTCCTATGTAGCCAGCATACAAACAGCATGTTCTATATATTACTATATTACTTCTCCAAAAAAATCTAAGATAGGCATTGCTATTCCTTACAAATGAAGGAACTAAAACACCACAAAAAGTTAGAAAATGTTAAGTGAATGTGCAAGACAGGAGCTCAAGCTAAATGACCCCAAACCACCAGGATATTGTACTCATTAAAATCACCATAACACTATAGACAAGTGAAGACTGTGTTCCCATTTATTGCAGCCAGGCAACAGAAAATCAAACCACAAACCTCTCAGGCCTTCTGATTTGAAGTACTCAAGCCTCCTGGAGCAACCATCAACCCACTCCTGGGTTTCCACCCTACCCACGCCCAGCTAGAGCTCTGACCTGCCTGCACTCTGGGGGTCAACCTCTCTCTGCTAATAAACGGTACTCTTCCAAAACCCAGCAGCAGCAGCAGATTTTTTTTTTTTTACTGAAGTATAGTTGGTTTACAATGCTGTGTTAGTTTCAGCTGTACAACAAAGTGACTCAGTTACATACACATATATATATGCTTTTTTCAGATTGTGTTTCATTACAGGCTATTATAAGATACTGAATATAGTTACAGTGCCAGATAGTAGGTCTTGTTGTTTACTCCTGATTTATCCCTGCTCCCTCCGTTCCTCCCTGGTAACCCTAAGTTTTTTTCCTATGTGTATGAATCAGCAGCTTTTTTACTAAAAGCCCAAAGATGAAATGTTAGAGGAAAGAAATTCCTTTCTATATAAATATAAAAGCTCTTATACTTCACATCAGAGAAGGCGATAGCACCCCACTCCAGTACTCTTGCCTGGCAAATCCCATGTATGGAGGAACCTGGTAGGCCGCAGTCCATGGGGTCGCAAAGAGTCGGACACGACTGAGTGACTTCCCTTTCACTTTTCACTTTCATGCATTGGAGAAGGAAATAGCAACCCACTCCAGTGTTCTTGCCTGGAGAATCCCAGGGACAGGGGAGCCTGGCAGGCTGCCATCTATGGGGTCGCACAGAGTTGGACACAACTGAAGTGACTTAGCAGCAGCTTATAATTCACATAACTGGCTCTTAAGAATTCTGACTAACGAGATTAATGTACACCTTTTTGAGTTTTGAGAACCAAATATTAACATATTTGGCACTAAATGAAGATCTAACTCTCAAAAACAAAGATGACACAAAATTAGGAGACAGACCAATGCTGGATCACAGTTGTGATTCAAAATGATGTTGACGTGCCACAAAACGGGATAAAAGTACCACAAGATGTAAACAGGTTCAAAAAGTTAATTATACTCTAAAGAATCAATTGAAAACCTATGTAGCAGAAGAACTAAATGAGGAACAACAAATAAAGTAGCCTAGAGTATAAAGCTCTGTACTAAAAACTTGAAACACAACCATCTAGACAGACACTGTAACTGCACTCAAAATGCCAACAGGGCACTGGGAGAGATTTACAACTTTAATAAAGTGTGATACCAAGTAAAGGGAAGAGAAGGATGCTATGAGATCACAGAGCCAAAGCTAGTAACCTAGGTTAAGGAGGTTAAGTAAGGTTACTCAGGAAATGATGTTTCAATTGAGAGCAAAAAGAGAAACAGGAGTTAGCCAGGGTGGAATAGAAGAAAAGAGAAGGAGGTGCATCAGGCTGACAGAAGGCTCTGAAATATGAGAGGACGATACACTTAAGAAAATAAAACAAGTTCAGTACGGAGATAAAATATAAAAGGCACAGGGGGCAAGAATTAAGATACTAGAAAAACAAAAAGAAACCAGGTGACACAGGGCTTTACAACAGTAAATTTAAAGATAAATTCAAATAGTTTTTAAATTTAATATTGAAGATACCAGGGAGCCACTTATGAGTTTTAAAGAACTTTGGTGGCCTAATTATACCTCCTCTTAAGCAAAGGAGAAGGATCCTGTGCTGTACTGTGCGTAGTGGCTCAGTTGTGACCGACTCCCTGCAAACCCAGGAACTGTGGCCCACCAGGCTCCTCTGTCCATGGGGTTTCTCCAGGCAAGAATACTGGAGTGGGTTGCCATGCCCTTCTCCAGGGGATCTTCCCAACCCAGGGATCGAACCCAGGTCTCCTGCATTACAGGCGGATTCTTTACTGTTTGAGCCACCAGAAAAGCGCAAGGAAAAGGATACTGGAAAACAATTTAACAGCTTTATCCTTCTGACGTATTAGCAATGACCTCTTGCAAATACAATAGGGAAAAAAAAGGATCCCACGTACAATTAAGATTAAAAAGTCTAAAAAAAGAAGTCATATTAACAATCAATCTGTAAGATCATGTGAAGAGAACTAAATTTTCAAAGGCATAAATGAAAATTTGGAAAACTAGACACAATGTTATAGAAAAGAAAGGCACAACATCATAACACTGTCAATTCTTCACAGATTAATTTACAGATTAAATACTGTTCCAGCAAATTCCAAATCCAACATCTTTAGAAAATCGTGAAGATGTGAAGTAATGAGGAGGATCTTATCTACCAGATGAGAAAATAATTATAAAACACTGTGATCCAAAGATCAATGAACAGAATAGATATTCCAAAGCAAGTCTTCATGAAATAATATAGATAATAAAAAAGGAAGGTATACCAAATCTTATCACTGTTCTTTTATCACCCAACTTGAAATTATTTCTTTGTTATTTACTTTATGTCTGTCTCTCCCAACTAGACTACAAGTCACAAGAAGGAAAGTAAAAGTCACTCAGCCTTGTCTGACCCTTTGTAACCCAATGGACTACATAATCCTTGGAATTCTCCAGGCCAAAATAGTTCAGTGAGTAGCCCTTCCCTTCTCCAGGGGATTTTCCCAACCCAGGGATAGAACCCAGGTCTCCTGCACTGCAGGCGGATTCTTTACCAGCAGGAAAGCCAAAAGAGAAGATATCATGTCTGTTTAACTCACTGTATACCTTGCACCTACAATGCCTGGCATGGGGGGGCTTCCCTGGTGGCTCAGAGGTTAAAGCGTCTGCCTCCAATGCAGGAGACCGGGGTTCAATCCCTGGGTCAGGAAGATCCCCTGGAGAAGGAAATGGCAATCCACTCCAGTATTCTTGCCTGGAGAATCCCATGGACGGAGAAGCCTAGTAGGTTACAGTCCACGGGGTCGCAAAGAGTCGGACACGACTGAGGGACTTCACCTTCACCTTCACCTTCACAATGCCTGGCATATGATAGGCACACAATAAATTATTTGTTGAATAAATGAGTTAAGCAATGGTAGCCAAGAGATCATTCAATAAGTGACAGCTAGACAACTGGAACACAATAGAAAACTTAATTTAGATTATCCCCTCACAGTACATACCAAAATACTTTCCAGATGGCTTTAAAATGTAAATACATTACAAATTTCAAACCAAAAAAATGAAGTACAGGTGAATATCTTCCTAGTCCAGTGGTCTGCAGACTACGGCCAGCAGGCCAAATGGCTATGCTCATTAGTCTATTATCTCTGGCTGTTTTCACAGTACCAGAATTGAGTACAGTTGTTCCTCGGTATCTGCAGGAGATTGGTTCAAGGAGGCACTTCATATACCAAAATCCACAAATGCTCAAGTCCCTGATATAAAATGGTATAGTACAATAAATACAGTTGGCCCTCTGCATCCGCAGATGTTCAACTCAAAAATAAGGATGGCCAATTATAGTTGCAACAGAGACCACGGCAGGCAAGGACAAAAGTATTACCTGACCCTTTCCAGAAAAAGGTTGTCAATCCCTGACTTACTCTCCTAACAGGTATGGACTTTCTAAAACCAATCCTGTCTGAACAATGACAATCATCTGTGAAACTCAGACTTAATGAATCCCAATTAAATCCCTGTAGTAATAATCAAAAACATAACCATAAGAGCTAAAATTATAAAATGTTTAGAAGAAAACATCATTGTAAATCTTCATGACCTTGGATTAGGCAATGATTTCCTGGTTATGAAACCAAAAGCAAAAGCGACCAAAGAAAAATAAATTGGACTTCATCAAAATTAATACTTTTTATATACTAAAGGACATTACCAAGAAAGTGATGATACAACCCACAGAATGGGAGAAAACATTTGCAATCTATAATCTGACATAATTCATTAAGAAATAGAATCCAACAATTTCACATATGAGTATTTCTCTGAAAGAAACAAAATCACTATCTCAAAAAAATAACTGCACCCCCATGTCCACTGTGTGCTCAGTCATCAAGTCATGTCCCATTCTTTGCAATCTATAATCTGACATGATTCATTAAGAAATAGAATCCAACAATTTCACGTATGAGTATTTCTCTGAAGGAAACAAAATCACTATCTCAAAAAAATAACTGCACCCCCATGTCCGCTGTGTGCTCAGTCATCAAGTCATGTCCCATTCTTTGCGACCCCATGAACTGTAACCTGTCTGCTGCTGCTGCTAAGTTGCTTCAGTCGTGTCCAACTCTGTGTGACCCCATAGACAGCAGCCCACCAGGCTCCGCCATCCCTGTGATTCTCCAGGAAAGAACACTGGAGTGGGTTGCCATTTCCTTCTCCAATGCATGAAAGTGGAAAGTGAAAGTGAAGTCGTTCAGTAAGTGTCCAACTCTTCCCAACCCCGTGGACTGCAGCCTACCAGGCTCCTCTGTCCATGGGATTTGCCAGGCAAGAGTACTGGAGTGGGGTGCCACTGCCTTCTCCATCTGTCCATTGCAGCATTATTTAAATAGCCAACACATGAACACAAGTGTAAATCAATATATGAAAGGATAAATCAACAGTAACATAAACCAGGGTGTTGACTACCATTTTGAGTAAAAAACTAACCACTTTAAGGGTACACAGTGTGAGCCTTTGAGGACTACAAATGTTCTATTCTTGATTTGGGCTCTATTTACACAAATCTGTTTATAAAAATTCAGCAGGCTCTACAATTACCACTTGTATACTTTTCTAAATGATTTGTATACTTTAATAAAGTATGCTTAAAAAATAAAAATGAAGTTCACAGTAATTATCTTTCCTGTATTTTCTACTACGTACATGTAGAATTTTTATAATAAAAATAATTTACTTTTAATAGAAAAAAATAACTCATCTACTATAAACAAAGGAGACCTGTCTTAATAGCCCAAGGAGTCTTAAGGTGAGACAAGAATATGACCTGGCCACCAAGTTAATGCAACAGGACACAGAAAAGGTAACCTAAGAGGAGAGCAAAAAAGGTGGCTTAAAGTTCAACATTTAGAAAATGAAGATCATGGCATCCAATCCCATCACTTCATGGGAAATAGATGGGGAAACAGTGGAAACAGTGTCAGACTTTATTTTGGGGGGCTCCAAAATCACTGCAGATGGTGACTGTAGCCGTGAAATTAAAAGATGCTTACTCCTTGGAAGAAAAGTTATGATCAACCTAGATAGGATATTCAAAAGCAGAGACATTACTTTGCCGACTAAGGTCTGTCTAGTCAAGGCTGTGGTTTTTCCAGTGGTCATGTATGGATGTGAGAGTTGACAGTGAAGAAGGCTGAGTGCCGAAGAATTGATGCTTTTTTGAACTGTGGTGTTGGAGAAGACTCTTGAGAGTCCCTTGGACTGCAAGGAGATCCAACCAGTCCATTCTGAAGGAGATCAGCCCTGGGATTTCTTTGGAAGGAATGATGCTAAAGCTGAAACCCCAGTACTTTTGGCCACCTCATGCGAAGAGTTGACTCATTGGAAAAGACTGATGCTGGGAGGGATTGGGGGCAGGAGGAGAAGGGGACGACTGAGGATGAGATGGCTGGATGGCATCACAGACTCGATGGACGTGAGTCTGAGTGAACTCCGAGAGATGGTGATGAACAGGGAGGCCTAGCGTGCTGTGATTCATGGGGTCACAAAGAGTCGGACACGACTGAGCGACTGAACTGAACAGAACTAAAAGTACTGTTCTGGCCAGAAATGTCCAAAGGATTATACTGATATGTGGACCACGTTTTCGGAGTGACATTCAGAAACCATACTGCAGTCTCAAGAAGGAAAGTACTTCAAGGATCCAGAAACCATAAGATTTCATAAGAATGTCTTAAGATGTGACTGATAAGACGAGAGATGGTTGACACTGAGGAAAGAGTAACATCCCAGCACTTTGTGTCTAGCATACAGGTGGCACCAAGAAATATTTGCACAATGAATGAACAGATGAATGGGAGAAATATAAGTCTTTGATGTTTTAAAGGCTGTCAAATGGAATTGGGACAAGGAAATGTGATTAATGAATAAATGACTATATAAATTAATAAGATATATATCATCAGTCTTGATATACTTAGAAAACTACCATAAGAATAATGAGAACTAGAGTTACATAAGCTATCCTTGGGGAAAGAGTCAAGATGAATGAGGAGAAGTTACAGAAAAGCTCAAATCTCAGCCTATTAAAATATTTTCTAGCAATTAGGGCTACCCAAAAATGAACAGAATGCCTCAAAAAGAAATAATAAAGGCAGAAAGTACATTCCCATCTGACATTTCACTACATAACCCAGAGATCCTCTTCAGCTCTGTTATTCTGTGATCCTATGAAATGTTATCATCATATCTTGCTGCACAGCAAATAATTAACTAGAGTTACTTTGAAAACAGTATCCATAAATAAGCAGTATCTTACTAAAGATGTTACCTAAGTGACTTACCTGCATACTATAAATCAAATTTCAACAGCTTTCTTTGAAACATCATGATGAAAGCAGTAGCTTATATTTTCTAAGACCCTCTAGATATATTTAGAATATCCAGAGAAAAAGTAGTTAAATCCAGGATAACAACAACCATCCTGGTTATCTCTAGACGCCCTCCACACAATCTTAGAAAAATCAAAATTGCATTTTTTAGAATTCAAAGCATTGAAATCAGACTGAGTCCTTTGCCATTGTTAATATAAGCCTTCTCCCCAAATCAAAAAGGTTTTAGTCATTACACATAGAGTTGAGTTTGTCCTGTTCTTTTTCACTGACTGGAATCCACCACCTCTACCATTTCAATATTACTATTTCAATTACTCCTGTCATAGCCCCACACATATAATATTTCTTATGGTTTTCAAAGGACTTTCTCATACAATAACTTATTTGAGGCTCATGATGGCATGTTAGTTGGGATGACTAATCCCATTTGACAGATGAGAAAAAGGAAATATCAAATTAAATGACTGATACAGTGACAGAGGATGAAACCAAAATCACAATCTAGTCTTCCCAGGTTACATTTTATTATTCATCAGGTATCCCATATGGTCATTAGTCCTAAAACAGAACTGATCAGAATTCTTCTAAGTAATAGTTACGGGATAAAAGGAACTTTACTTTTTCACAATGAGAAAGAAGATTGTTGCCAAAAAGAACACACGCTTAGTTAAATGAAATCAAAACTATATGAGGAATTTAGATTTCCAGTTTAAAATGTTTACCCAACTGCTGTGAGAAAAATGCACAATCAGGAAAAGTGCGTTTAATATTTCTAAAGGGTTGGATTAAAATTTCAGCTGTAAACTTCATTACTGTAATTAGATTTTTAATGCATATTTATTAAACATCCATTCAAATACTGTGTTCACAATTATTCATGAGTGTTTTGTACATTTGTGTTGATTTTAACAAATTATAAACAGTGGCCACTGACCANATCCCATCACTTCATGGGAAATAGATGGGGAAACAGTGGAAACAGTGTCAGACTTTATTTTGGGGGGCTCCAAAATCACTGCAGATGGTGACTGTAGCCGTGAAATTAAAAGACGCTTACTCCTTGGAAGAAAAGTTATGATCAACCTAGATAGGATATTCAAAAGCAGAGACATTACTTTGCCGACTAAGGTCTGTCTAGTCAAGGCTGTGGTTTTTCCAGTGGTCATGTATGGATGTGAGAGTTGACAGTGAAGAAGGCTGAGTGCCGAAGAATTGATGCTTTTTTGAACTGTGGTGTTGGAGAAGACTCTTGAGAGTCCCTTGGACTGCAAGGAGATCCAACCAGTCCATTCTGAAGGAGATCAGCCCTGGGATTTCTTTGGAAGGAATGATGCTAAAGCTGAAACCCCAGTACTTTTGGCCACCTCATGCGAAGAGTTGACTCATTGGAAAAGACTGATGCTGGGAGGGATTGGGGGCAGGAGGAGAAGGGGACGACTGAGGATGAGATGGCTGGATGGCATCACAGACTCGATGGACGTGAGTCTGAGTGAACTCCGAGAGATGGTGATGAACAGGGAGGCCTAGCGTGCTGTGATTCATGGGGTCACAAAGAGTCGGACACGACTGAGCGACTGAACTGAACAGAACTAAAAGTACTGTTCTGGCCAGAAATGTCCAAAGGATTATACTGATATGTGGACCACGTTTTCGGAGTGACATTCAGAAACCATACTGCAGTCTCAAGAAGGAAAGTACTTCAAGGATCCAGAAACCATAAGATTTCATAAGAATGTCTTAAGATGTGACTGATAAGACGAGAGATGGTTGACACTGAGGAAAGAGTAACATCCCAGCACTTTGTGTCTAGCATACAGGTGGCACCAAGAAATATTTGCACAATGAATGAACAGATGAATGGGAGAAATATAAGTCTTTGATGTTTTAAAGGCTGTCAAATGGAATTGGGACAAGGAAATGTGATTAATGAATAAATGACTATATAAATTAATAAGATATATATCATCAGTCTTGATATACTTAGAAAACTACCATAAGAATAATGAGAACTAGAGTTACATAAGCTATCCTTGGGGAAAGAGTCAAGATGAATGAGGAGAAGTTACAGAAAAGCTCAAATCTCAGCCTATTAAAATATTTTCTAGCAATTAGGGCTACCCAAAAATGAACAGAATGCCTCAAAAAGAAATAATAAAGGCAGAAAGTACATTCCCATCTGACATTTCACTACATAACCCAGAGATCCTCTTCAGCTCTGTTATTCTGTGATCCTATGAAATGTTATCATCATATCTTGCTGCACAGCAAATAATTAACTAGAGTTACTTTGAAAACAGTATCCATAAATAAGCAGTATCTTACTAAAGATGTTACCTAAGTGACTTACCTGCATACTATAAATCAAATTTCAACAGCTTTCTTTGAAACATCATGATGAAAGCAGTAGCTTATATTTTCTAAGACCCTCTAGATATATTTAGAATATCCAGAGAAAAAGTAGTTAAATCCAGGATAACAACAACCATCCTGGTTATCTCTAGACGCCCTCCACACAATCTTAGAAAAATCAAAATTGCATTTTTTAGAATTCAAAGCATTGAAATCAGACTGAGTCCTTTGCCATTGTTAATATAAGCCTTCTCCCCAAATCAAAAAGGTTTTAGTAATTACACATAGAGTTGAGTTTGTCCTGTTCTTTTTCACTGACTGGAATCCACCACCTCTACCATTTCAATATTACTATTTCAATTACTCCTGTCATAGCCCCACACATATAATATTTCTTATGGTTTTCAAAGGACTTTCTCATACAATAACTTATTTGAGGCTCATGATGGCATGTTAGTTGGGATGACTAATCCCATTTGACAGATGAGAAAAAGGAAATATCAAATTAAATGACTGATACAGTGACAGAGGATGAAACCAAAATCACAATCTAGTCTTCCCAGGTTACATTTTATTATTCATCAGGTATCCCATATGGTCATTAGTCCTAAAACAGAACTGATCAGAATTCTTCTAAGTAATAGTTACGGGATAAAAGGAACTTTACTTTTTCACAATGAGAAAGAAGATTGTTGCCAAAAAGAACACACGCTTAGTTAAATGAAATCAAAACTATATGAGGAATTTAGATTTCCAGTTTAAAATGTTTACCCAACTGCTGTGAGAAAAATGCACAATCAGGAAAAGTGCGTTTAATATTTCTAAAGGGTTGGATTAAAATTTCAGCTGTAAACTTCATTACTGTAATTAGATTTTTAATGCATATTTATTAAACATCCATTCAAATACTGTGTTCACAATTATTCATGAGTGTTTTGTACATTTGTGTTGATTTTAACAAATTATAAACAGTGGCCACTGACCAGAAATGTTCTCCTACAATGACAGAAGCCCATACTAAGGTCATATGCAGCCGGTTTATGCTCTATTATGGTCTATTCATACCCAGAGAAAAATATTCAGCTGCCTTTCTGAAAACTGTAATGGTCATCAATGACCCAAAAAGTCAGATTTACCAGTGACACTAAAAGACCTATGTTTGATTCAGTGATGAATAAACAAAGTGCAGAATAGAAGAAAATCAAATCTTAATTAAACTCTTTCTTTAGAAAAACAACATAAGCCATCATCAAGGAATGCATCACAAGATGATTTACTTTATTTATAAATGGCTGATTTAGGGGCTTTAAAAGGGTGCTTTTGATTTAAATAGAAAAATTATGAAAATTGAAACTAAATGCTTGCCAGTTATCATTCTTTTCCTTTAGAAGCTAGTTAATCTTCAATCTGTCAATGTGTGTAACTTTACAAAAGGAAAAAAAATAGTACTTTAAATTTCATAACAAATCAGTAAAATACTGCCTAAAAATCTGAATAAAGCTATTCTGAAGTAATTATAGGCATGGCCTAGCATACTGAGTAACTCCTTAATATTCACTCTTTCCAAACACTACTTAATAATGAAATCTAAGGGATCTATTTTCTTTCAAACAAGAAAAATAACATCTATTTGTTATGTTCATTTAAAAATTTTTACACACATATATAAAAGAATTTTTAAATGGAATCTATAGGAGTTATATTTAAGATATAAATTGCATTATGGAGCTTTGAAGTAACTAAGATCTACATGTTCAGGCTTTAAAAATTGCTGAAAACAGGTGTACCTGGTCAAGAACATGGACGGATAATGTTGAAAATTATCTTTGAGGATGAGCTGAGTGGAGAAAAGAAATAAGAAGGACAAGCAAGACAGTGAAAGAAGGTTATGAAAAAGATTCCAAAGATTAAAGTCTGAGTTACCTCTAGCAGAGTACACACAGAAATGAGACCTCAACAGAGGACTTTAGGCAAGGAAGACAAAACACAGCAGGAAGAACAGACATATTCAAAAGGCTCTTAAGAGAGAAATTGGAACAAATCTTAGTCACTAGTCAGAGAAAATTATGAGAGGCCTAGGGATACAGTGTGAGATAGTCAAGCTGAGGCTACATAACCTTCTGTCAATTTATAGAGCATATTAACGTACTGGTGCCAAGCTGAACTATCGATTTCAAGACCACTGACAACTATTATTTCTGCAGCACTTTTGTGAAAAGACAAATCCAAAATAGTTAAATCCATTTAAACATTCACCCTTCACTTAAAGAGAATGAAGATCATGAGGTAAAAAGCAGTGCTAATCTATGGGAGATCAGTAATCTGTCTCTAGACTTCTAAAGTTTCTTTTTAATGGGTTCCACTCTTAAGTAAGTAAGTGAAAGTTGCTCAGTTCAGTTCAGTTCAGTTCAGTCGCTCAGTCGTGTCTGACTCTTCGCGACCCCATGAATCGCAGCACGCCAGGCCTCTCTGTCCATCACCATCTCCTGGAGTTCACTCAGACTCACGTTCATCAAGTCCGTGATGCCATCCAGCCATCTCATCCTTGGTCGTCCCCTTCTCCTCCTGCCCCCAATCCCTCCCAGCATCAGAGTCTTTTCCAATGAGTCAACTCTTCGCATGAGGTGGCCAAAGTACTGGAGCTTCAGCTTCAGCATCATTCCTTCCAAAGAAATCCCAGGGCTGATCTCCTTCAGAATGGACTGGTTGGATCTCCTTGCAGTCCAAGGGACTCTCAAGAGTCTTCTCCAACACCACAATTCAAAAGCATCAATTCTTTGGCACTCAGCCTTCTTCACAATCCAGCTCTCACATCCATACATGACCACAGGAAAAACCATAGCCTTGACTAGACGGGCCTTAGTCGGCAAAGTAATGTCTCTGCTTTTGAATAT
>SJYW01008308.1:50967-72185 GCA_006410735.1 Raphicerus campestris
ACCCCATGGACATGGAATTCTCTAGGCCAGAATACTGGAGTGGGTAGCATTTCCCTTCTCCAGGGGATCTTCCCAACCCAGGGATCAAACACAGGTCTCCCGCATTGCAGGCAGATTCTTTACCAGCTGAGCCAAAGGGAAGCCCAAGAATACTGGACTGGGTGGCCTACCCCTTCTCCAGTGGGTTTTCCTGACTCAGGAATCAAACTGGGGTCTTCTGCTTTGCAGGCGGATTCTTTACCAACTGAGCTATCCACGTAGCCCTGTTTAAAAGTTCTACTCTTGAATCCATCCTATTTCATCTGCCAACCCTCCACCCCAGAATTACATTTAGACACTAGCTTTGCCATGTAGTAAGTGGTACTATGCTTTAAAAAAATTAACTGAAAGAAACCTGTTGTTGTTCAGTCACTTGCTAAGTTGTATCCGACTCTTTTGCAACCCTATGGACTATAGCACGCCAGGCTCCTCTGTCCATGGGATTTCCCAGGCAAGAATACTGGAATGGCTTGCCATTTCCTTCAGAGGATCTTCCCCACTCAGGGATCAAACTCATGTCTCCCACACTGGCAGGTGGAATCTTTACCACTGAGCCACCAGGGAAGCCCAAAGAAACAATTATCATGGAATTAATCAGTCTCAGGAAGAAGCATGAACATTCTTTTCTAATACAATAATAAATGTTAATGGAAATCCAAGAAACATGAAGTTTCACACAGGGTATTCATCTAATTGGGCAATAAAAGTCCAAAGTCCATTTTCTTAATCACTAATCTATACCACCAATAAATAATACCAACTCAAATGGTTGAGTTCTACTCACAATAATACCTGATCAGGACCTCCAATGTGCATGTACTAAAAAAGAGATTATGAGCTAAAGGTAAATATGAATCATCAGTTAACAGAGAGATCTAAAAATATGACATTGAGATGCAGGACAGTATAATAATAAGAAATCACAAGATGGGACTCTCATATTCTCTCACCTCTACGAAACAAACAATTTATAAGGCTAGCTTAAGTAAAACAGATATGCTGATTTTAAGTTCTAGAAAAATTAAAAGCACTCTCCTCCTTGGTTTCTCTCTTATTACTCCTATGACCTCTCTAACTGCTCCCTGACAAAGTCACATTCTTTTGCTCATAAAATAAGTTTTCCTTAAGAAGTCATTCCTAGTCTTTCCTTCTTTTCATTCCATTCTCATGTCTCTAAGCACCTCCTATTTCCTTTCTTAGATGCATATCTCATATTTCCTACAACTAATTAGATTTATTTACCTAGAATTATCACCAACAACTCAAATTTAATATATCCAAATGGAACCTCTCCTAAAACACCTCTGGCCTTACTTTTTGTTTGTTTAGTTTTCTTTGATAGATGGACTATGATGCCAGTAAGTTGCCCAAACTAGGACCCCAAACTGACCTTAAGTCTGCTCTTTCCTTGTCTCCCCCAGAGCGGGTCGATTTTACCAAAACAGTATCTCTGAACTCCTTCCTTTGCTGCCCTGCTCTCCATTTTTACCATTTTTACCAGTAATTCAGGCCCTAAGTCACTCTCCTAGATAATCATCATGCTTCCCACATTCCCCCATCCAGGCATTCCTGATCTGTTTTTCAGGTGGCCCCAAGGACAATTATACTAAAGTGGACCTGATCACTTCTCAAGAAATATTCAACAAAATCACCCTGAGCCTACATGTTTGCATACTATACAAGACTCTTCTAACCAGAATCTGGCCCACCTGCCAAGCTTCATCTCTACCAACTACCCCTGAGAGACTATGGGTACACCAAAAAGGGCCAGTAACAACTTACTTCTACACTTTTGCCCTTCCGTTTCCAAGCAAAGCTGCTTTCTTTTGTGTAGTCCTATAAGACTTCAGATGAGCCTAGATTATGTTGGTGTTAATGTTCATCATCTTGCTAAAGAGCTAGTAGAACATAGTAGTTAAGTTTGTGCTTCTGGAGCAAAAATGCCTGGGTTCAAATACCACTAGAGTGGTCAGACTGTTTATCTACAAAATAGAGATAACAACAACTTTACATAAATAGCACAGGAAACTCTACTCAAAATTCTGTAATAACTTATATGGGAAAAGAATCCAAAAAAGAATGAATATATATATGTGTGTACAACTGAATCACTTTACACCTGAAACACAATGTTGTTAATCAGCTATATTCCAATACAAAATATAAATATTTAAAATATAAATGTAAACAGTAAATAACCACACCCCCTCAAAAAAAAATCAAGAAAAGGATAGAAAACAAACTTAAGACTCCAAATACTGAGTAACATTTAACTTAAATTTATTCTTTTACTTAAAGAAGGGAAGGGAGCAATTTTAGTTACAGTTAAATTGACTTCTACCCTAATTGCATTTTCATCAAATGTCCACATTCAAAACTGGCTAAATCTTGAGTATAGGAGATAGTATGAGTTCAGGTTAATAGCATTGGCCTTAGGCTCAGATGTAAGTCCAGATACAGCCTTTACTTGAACCCACAAGTTCTGCCACTTAACCAGCCATATTAACTTTTGCAACCTTGGGTTTCTCATCCCCAAAATAAGGATAATGATAATTAAATAAGGTAAAATATGTAGAAAGCACTTAGCATACTGTATGACCCCGAACAAACATTCAGTCAGTCTCATGTTATTACGATGTTTCTTAAATCCTGATTTTCATAAATTATGGTACATGCATAGAATGGAATTCTATTTTAACCATTTAAAATGTGAGGCAGTTCTAAACGTATTGATGTGGAATGACTGCCAAGATATAGTATTAATATATGAAAAAAAAATAAGGCCAGAAATGTATGTATAGTACATTACCACTTCTATTTTTCTTTACCACAGATATTTATAAATACATATGTGTATATATATGTACACACACACACAGATATACACACACACACACACACACACACACACAGAATGTCTCTGGAAGAATACATAAGAAACAAGTATCAGTAGTTGCTTCTGGAAAGAAAAACTAAGTGGCTGTGGGACAGGGGTGGAAGGAAGTCAACATTTTACCTAATTCCTTTTTGTACCTTTGAATTTTGTATTGTTTACTTCTAGTGTCTATTCCACACACACAAAAAAAAATTCTAAGTTTATATTATGATCGAAGAAACCTCATGCTACCAAAATATTCCATTATATAGTAAGTGTGCTAAGCCACTTCAGTCTTGTTCTACTCTGTGCCACCCTATGGGCTGTAGTCTGCCAGGCTGCTCTATCCATGGGATGGATTCTCCAGGCAAGATACTGGAGTGGGTTGCTGTTTCCTTCTCCAGTATAGGAGGTGGATTATGCTAAACTTTACAATAAAATCTAAAGGGACTTAATCACAGTTCCAGGATTAATTTCAATTCTATTGTTGATAATAATCAAAGACTGATAGAGTTTTAGCTAAATTAGACAATTACAAACAATTATTGAGCTCTATGGGGGGAGTGGCCTGGAGACTTTTTTTTTTTTTAAGAAAGTTATGTGGATGAGGGACCAATAAGAGTAACACCACTCAAAAAAAAAAACAAAAACCACATATATATAAGGTGCCAAACATTGTGCTAAGTGCTGAGGAAACTGACATCTGGTCCTTGCCTTTGAGTAACCTGCAATTTAGTGGAAGTATATGAACAGAGCAGTAAAATTAGCACTCCTGGTGGGCTTGCTTATTTAAAATACAGGTTCATTCATTCATGAACACGTAACAATTAAAATGAATGACTGGTGCAAGCTTTGGTGACAAAATACACTTCTCTGAAGCCTCTAGTAATTTGAAAAGTACATGAGAACTCGATCCCTCAATCTGAGAATGCTTGTACACTTGCATTCCCGGAATCCAGACAGCTCGCGGAGCCTGCAGGTGTCAACAGGCTTGGCTTTTCATTACAGTCCCGGGATACCAGCCTGGAGACTTTGGGACTGCGACTGCGCAGGTTGGGAGAGTTCCCAGACCTCAACCCCCCACCTGAATACCTTCAAGCCAGGTACTCCCACACCTGGGCTTACAAAGTCTCAACTTAACAGCCCGGGTTCGGGGGACAACAAACCCTCAGTCGACCCCCGACCCTCAAAATGAAAAGTCACTCTGGGCTATCTCCCTCAGTGCTTAGTGCTCCTCCTGGAGCAGGCAATAACAGGAGAGCACGAGAGGGTGAAATCCCTCTGGAGGAAACCTCTCGAAAACTGTGAACCAAAGCGGCAGTATATGGAGCTCGAGGAGGGTTGACTGCCCCGAGGCTTCCTGGGTCACAAGCAGCGGGCTCGGCTTACTCCAGACACAGTCACTAACCTTTACAAAGAGGGTTTCCAGGGGCGATGGCCGAAGAGGTGAGAGCAGCGGCCCAAGCCCTGCACCCAACACATCTCCCTCTCAGCCGGCTCTGCGTTAAGCGCAGGGTAACCAAGGGCGACCATGAGGCCGCCATCTTGAGCTCCGTACCAGGGGAGGAAGAGGAAAACTTTATTGAAACCCAGAAGAGAGACGGTAGCACAGACAAACGTAGCCGTGTTCACGGAAGGCTCCGCCCGAGAGAATGAGCAGCGGAAGAATTCGACCTCTAGTAGCGAGGGGGCGGGCTGGCCTCCGATGCCCTTTGGATCCTTCCGGACACAGCAAATCTGAACTACGACTCCCAGCATGCAGTGCGGCGGCACCGAGGGCGGGGCGGGCAGCTCAAGCCTGGTGAGAGGGACAATTGTCCGCCGAGAGGCTGCAGCAGAGGATTCCAAAACACTTTCAAGGAGTTAGAACCTGACTACAGCTTGTACTGAAACAGCCATCCCTGAGCCTTTTAGGTTAGAGAACCTGACCGAGATTCCAAAACCAAAAGTGCAGGCTCATATTTTAACGAAATATTGATGTTACCTTCCATAAATCGTAGCCCCAATTTATTTGCCTCCAACGTCCAACTCGTCTTCAGCAGAGTATCTGAAGTGTGCTCCTACCACTTTTGCTTTCTGTATTTTAATACCATAAATTATTTTTGATGTGACGTACACGCAAATGTTTTTAACGAACATGGGGAAATGTATGTAACATGGGACAGCCTATGGCCCAAAATGAATGGATAGAGTGGCCGTGGGACAGTGTATCTAAAGAAGAATTTTAAGTGATCTGCCCTATTTTGATAAATCAAAAACTGTTTTGAGTCACTATGCTAAATACATTGGGAATACAAACTGCTGACCTGAAGAGTCAGTCAATCCGGTAGGAGTGATAAAGACAACTACAAAAAGTTTAACCACGGGTTGTAGCATCAATGAAAGAACACTTTGCTGGGAAATCAGGAAGGCCTTCTAGAAGCTTTACTTTCAACAGGAAATGAAGACCTTCCAAGAACAAGGAATAGCTGGAGCGTAAGTGAGGTGGGAACGCGAAGATGGCAGCGGCTGAGGAGGAGCCAAAGCCCAAAAAGCTGAAGGTGGAGGCACCTCCAGCACTGAGGCGGCACAGTTGGTAAAGAATCTGCCTGCCAGTGCAGAAGATGCAAGGCACTCGAGTTCGATCCCTGGGTCCAGAAGATCCTCTGGAGGAGGAAATGGCAACCCATTCCAGTATTTTTGCTTGGAAAATTCCATGGACAGAGGAGCCTGGTGGGCTACAGTCCATAGCACTGCAAAGATTTGGATACAGCTAAGCACACACAATCAACCAACCAACCAACAACCTTATATTAATAGAAACGTATTATTAAAAAAAAAAAAAAAAAGAACAAGGAATAGAGTGAGTTAAGGCAGGAAAGAAAATATGGATTACAGGAAGGAGAAAGCCAAGTTTCAAACTACACTAGAAAGAGTTCCAGAAAGTTAGGTTGTTGGTCTACAATAGATCTCCTCACCCATCACAGCCTTGAGGTGTGGGACTTGACTAACTCAATGCAGCCATGAGCCAGTCCCTGCAGGGCCACCCAAGAGAGGCCAGTCATAGTGAAGCGTTCTAACAAAATCTACAATAGAAGATTCCAAAGAAACAGGAAAAGAGAGCATGTAGCATGGTATAATATTTTAGAGACTTCTCTACTGACTGTCAAATCATTTATGAAAAAATTGTTTTGATTGTCTTCCAAAATATGTTGTCAAATTATTTTTTTCTATCTTTACGTCTGAAAGGACAAACTATTCCTGCATGTTTGTTTCATTTAATATCACTAATTTTTGGTGTGACACTTTGTGAAAGACCTTTTGAAAAAAATTGAACTATTTCTTCCTTGACTTACACATTTATCACACTCAAGACTTTCAGAGAGTGAGTATTATTTTGTTTGCTCTTGGGAAACTACTGCTTGCCTCGGTCAATGAAATTACCTCTTATTAAAGATTCCAAGTTTAATAATTATGGAAGTGAAATAAAAGCTCATGTATAGTTTAACGCCAAACTTCTAGGAAGATTTACAGGAAATTTTCACATAACTATACAAGTGGATGGAAACATGGCAAATGAACTTTATTGTGTACAAATAAAAGGTAACTTAGAAATAAATTACATTTTTTGTATTCAAGAGACTTGATTATGATAGAAGACTAATTAAGTAGCCGTTGTAAACTATTGTATTAAAGCATCAATCCCAGGGACTTCCCTGGTGTTCCAGTGGCTAAGACTCCACACTCCCAATACAAGAGGCCTAGGTTCCATCCTTGGTCAGAGAACTAGATCCCACATGCTGCAACTAAGACCTGGCTCAAGCAAATAAATCAATAACTTCTTTAAAATAAACAAAAACCCAAAAATACGACCTATCTGATTACATTCCATCACAGAGTCTAAACTTGTAATGCCTCCCTAAAGTCTATAGAAGGAAATATAATTTATTCTGTATCTTTAAAAAATCAAGATCTGGTTCCTACCTACCTTACCATCTTCCCATACTGAATGAATGAAGCCCTGTGATTTAAGTATCTCATTTGTTTTTAAGAATCTCCATATATATTATTTTCCAAAAAAACTGGAAAACTGATCTCATCTTCCTACTCCCTGTCCCCAACTTTATTTCCTAAGTGGATTCTGATACTTCTTTAATTAGAAAAAAATAACTACTGGGATTAGCAGATACAAACTACTATATATACGTCATATAAACAAGTCCTACTGTGTAGCACAGAGAACTATATTCAATATCCTGTAATAAACCATCATGGAAAAGAATATGTATGTATATGTGTGTAACTGAATCATTTTACTGTATACCAAAAACTAACACATTTGTTCAACCATACTTCAATTAAAAAAAAAGAATCATGAAAACTAGTAATTGAATATTTCCAGGGCAACTCCAAGAATGTTCCAGGTTTAATACTGTACGTGTATGTGAAGTTGCTCAGTCATGTCAGACACTTCGCGACCCCATGGACTGTAGCCCAACAGGCTCCTCTGTCCATGGGATTCTCCAGGCAAGAATACTGGAGTGGGTTGCCATTTCCTTCTCCAGGGGATCTTCCCAACCCAGGGATCGAACCCAGGTCTCCTGCATTGCAAGCAGACGCTTTATCAAATGCCATGCATATGGATATCCAGACTTATGAGAAAAGTTATTTTTAAATCTTGTGTGTGTTAGTCACTCAGTCATGTCCAACTCTTTGCAGCCCCGTGGACTGTATGTTGCCTATAGCCCATCCATGGAATTTTCCAGGCAAGAGTACTAGAATGGGTTGTCATTTCCTCCACCAGGGATCTTCCTGATTCAGGGACTGAACCTGGGTCTTGTGCATTGCAGACAGATTCTTTACCATCTGAGTCACCAGGGAAGCCAAGTAACTTCTAAATCTTAAAGGTACCTTAAAGATCTGATTTTAACCCAGCCATTTTACATATGGACATGAGTTTGAGTAAGCTCTGGGAGTTGGTGATGGACAGAGAAACCTGGCGTGCTGCAGTCCATGGGGCCACAAAGAGTCGGACACTATTGAGCGACTGAACTGAACTGAATTTTACATATTGAGACTCAGTGATCCTAAGAGAGAATAATTTACCCCAGATAACACAGGTACCACTCCTTCTTGAAATTAACTGAACAGTAAAAGAGACTGAAAACATATTTATTTAATTAGATAGTTCTTCAAATGGTCTTTAAATGAGACCTACATATAGACAAAAAGTATACTGTGCTATAAGAATTTTGATTGTCACATAGTGATGGTCATAATCAATCTAGTTTTGTTATCTGGTTAGTTAAATTTGATGCAGTGCATATCCAGGCAATCAAATAGACTCAATGTTTTTCAGTTCTATAGATATAGATTGTTTTTTCAGAGGAACTAAAATTAAATTGCAGCTATTCATCAAGACTCAAAGATGCAATCATAAAGCTATGTGAACTCATTTGTTTATAAATGTTAGTTCTTACACCAGGTGACTATACTCAGAATTAGCCATGATTTGACCTAGACTTCAAAGGAATCAGCTGGTGTTTTATTTTCAAATGGACATCTTGGGAAGATTACTTGGATAAATAATTATCCAACTTTACTGATAACAGAGAAGTTCTCAAGCTAGACTCTCTAGATGATAAAACTTGAATACCTTTTGGTCATGGGACATATCTAACTCAAGAAGGGTGTCTTCTGCCAAAACCAAGACTAGAGAAAACTAAGGCACCAGATAAGGAAAGGATCATGAGACCACTAATGTCTATACACACCAATTATAAGGGCCCAATTTTCCCAGCATGTATTCTCACTTAGGCCAAGTAATTCTCATCAACTTCAAAGGGAGTGATGTGTATCCACAGATCTGAGTTTGCCATATCCAGGGCTTACTCAGCAGGAATACATACTATAATTCATGATACCAGGCTTCCTTCTTTAGTCCAAATCAACCCAGCTGGATTTTGAAGCATTTGTTCTTGGAAATAATCAACTGTCCCTTAAAATATCAAATCCACTTGGCTTTATTTCACATATCAATCCTGTTGATTACTCAAGACAAGCCATAGTTTGAGTTTATAGACTGATATGCAAGACATGTATTTTAGAATTGCTTGCTATACTACTATGTAGTTTTATAGCATTAAATTACTAAAATTTATCCTGGAAATGATTTTATGCATAGCAAAGAGAGAAACAAGAGATATGACTTCCTGTGTTTGCTACTCAACAATTTTTTAAAGATATAATTCTGTTTATAGGTACTGTTTTTCAGCTTTAATTTGATACTTTAACACCAGGTAAATTATATTTTTATTTAATTACTTTTATATAATAGCGATTTTGAAAGTCTGAAAAATGATTAAAGGGTATTTTCTAAGAGATAGATTTCTGGACTTAAATTACACAATTTTTTCTGCTTATAGTTTTGGTGCTAAGTTATTATTATATTATTGCTATTATTAAACGGTTATGAAATGGCAAGTATAGAGTTTGACATTTACAAATATCTGAGATGTTAGGTCTAAAATGTTTTTAATCACAGATTTTGAAAATTAATACAAATATACTCCTGTTGTCTTTCGTTGTTGTTGTTTAGCATTTATTAGTTTTGACTCGCTCTAGCGTGTTATACACATAGCACCTGTGCCCATTTAGCAAAGAATTTCAGTACAAATCACTCTGAATTGAATAGACATCTCTAAGAAGCATTACAATTGTTGCAATATTTTTAGAAACTGAAACAAGGAAATAAACAACTTCAGTAAAAGTGATTTAAATAACAAATAACGTATCTTTATAAACAGCTTATCTCCTTGAGAACAAAGAATAAACAAGGAGACAAGGTTTTTTTTTCTTTCCACTATTAAAGCAGATCACAATATGAATGGGAGAAATGTCATGAATAATTGGAGAAAATCACAGAGTAATCTTCGACAAAAACATCAGATTTATTTAAATTGTCGTTGTTTGTCATATTAGAACCTTTATTTAACCTTGTTATCCACAAGGCAGTATTCAAGCTGGTTTATCAAAAATATACTCTGGAACTAACGATATTTTGAAATGTTTGACTTTCACATATGCAGGCTATGGTAATGTAAATTTCCCATGGCAGATGTTTTACTTGGGACCTAATTAACTGACATTACCTTAGACAGAAATGCCTATGAAAACCTAATGTTTTGAATCTAAAATGACAGTAAATAAATCAAAGCTTTGAAACATTCTGTCAGTAGATTTAAGCTCAGCATTCCGGTCAAGAGGATCAAGCTTTTGAGTACTTGATTCATTTAGTTACAACACTGACTGAATATCATCTGTTCACAGACCTAGCCATACACCACCAGTCACTTCTAATCATAGCTTCAAGGCTTCTTCCTATGGTCTTCCAGCCACATTTGTTCTTCCTAGATACGGTCATTTCTAATCTCCTTCACAGGTTCTAGGCATTTCAGGGCTTACCACATGTCTGGTACTGTTCTCGTGCTTTACAAATATTAATTCTCAATGCTCATAACCACCTGGTAAGGTAGATACTATTGTTGTCCCTATTTTATACATGAAGAAACAGGCACAGGCAGGCAAAGTACCTTTTCTAGGGATGCTCATCTACTAAGGATTTTGCCCATGTCCTCTACCAAACCCTGACTTAACAGAATATGATTTGCCCATACTACTGTCTTCAAGTCAGATACGTTTATATAAAGTATAAATTTCTAGATGAGAAATATTCCTAATACAAAAACATATCCAAATGGTGATGTGTAAATCATGCTAATATTCTGCATAATGATAGAAGAGATTAGATAAAGTAAGGCAGTATGGAGAATTCTGCAGTCTAACCAAACTAAGATATGGCGGGGGGCAGGGGGTGGTGAAGAGTAGATGAGAAAGGAGAGAAAAAAGATGACTCATTGTTATCAGCCCAAGTGATTTACAGCAGAAAGGATGTAAATATCAGAGGTATTGCTTAAGCATAAGTGGGATGAGACTGATTTAGACACTCAGAGTTTGATTTAGTCAATAGGACAACAAACAGAAATAACAGCTCCTGGTTGCCTGGGGGAGTGTGTGGGGGGGGGGGGTGGCAAGCACTGTAGTAACCTGCCTGCACTCTAGGTTGAGGTAAATATAGATCTGGGAGCATTAAACAGCTGAGCAGGTCAAGCCTTGTTGCAGGCTGCTCAATCTCTCTATCAAAACCAATCCACAAGACTTCCCTGTGGGCCTAGTGGTTACGAATCCACCTGCCAGTGCAGGAGACATGGGTTTGATCCCTGGTCTTTGAAGATCTAACATGCCTGTGCAACTGTGCTCTAGAGCCCAGGAGGGGCAATTCCTGAGCCCAGGCTCTGCAGCCACTAAAGCCCATGCGGCCTACAGCTCATGCTCCACAACAAAAGAAGCCACTGACATGAGAAGCCCATGCACACAACTAGAGAGTAGACCACTCTCATCACACTAGAGAAAAGCCTGTGCAGCAACAAAGACCCAGTGCAACCAAAATAAATAAAACAAAGAAACAAACAAAAAACTTGACAGAAAAAAAGCAATCCACAGGTTCTGGTGGAATACACCTCCTATGAAGATGCATTCCTAAATGAAGTTAGAAGAGTTTACTTCCTTTGCAAACACAACTAGGAACCAAAGCTAGTATGCCTGGAGTGTATATTCTGGTGGCAAGGCCTTTCACAAGACACCAGTTCACATAGATTTGCCAGACCTTTCTCCTCCCTAGAGGAGTTATGGTGCTGTTTGCATCCTGAGATATCTCACAGATATCCAGTCTGGACAGTCCTCCATTGCTTAATGCAGTACCTTCTTCAGGTCAAACGAAAGAAACAGGGGCAGGGCAATTCAGTTCAGTTCAGTTCAGTCACTCAGTCATGTCTGACTCTTTGGTACCCCATGGAGTGCAGCACGCCAGACTTCCCTGTCCATTATCAATTCCCTGAGTTTACTCAAATTCATGTCCATTAATTTGGTGATGCCATCCAACCATCTCATCCTCTGTCATCCCCTTCTCCTCCTGCTTTCAATCTTTCCCAGCATCAGGGTCTTTTCCAATGAGTCAGCTCTTCACATCAGGTGGCCAAAGTATTGGAATTTCAGCTTCAGCAACAGTCCTTCCAAAGAATATTCAAGATTGACTTCCTTTAGGATGGACTGGTTGGATATCCTTACTGTCCAAGGGACTCTCAAGAGTCTTCTCCAACATCACATTTCAAAAGTATCAATTCTTTAGCACTCAGCTTTCTTTATAGTCCAACTCTCACATCCATACAGGGNTGAAGATCTAACATGCCTGTGCAACTGTGCTCTAGAGCCCAGGAGGGGCAATTCCTGAGCCCAGGCTCTGCAGCCACTAAAGCCCATGCGGCCTACAGCTCATGCTCCACAACAAAAGAAGCCACTGACATGAGAAGCCCATGCACACAACTAGAGAGTAGACCACTCTCATCACACTAGAGAAAAGCCTGTGCAGCAACAAAGACCCAGTGCAACCAAAATAAATAAAACAAAGAAACAAACAAAAAACTTGACAGAAAAAAAGCAATCCACAGGTTCTGGTGGAATACACCTCCTATGAAGATGCATTCCTAAATGAAGTTAGAAGAGTTTACTTCCTTTGCAAACACAACTAGGAACCAAAGCTAGTATGCCTGGAGTGTATATTCTGGTGGCAAGGCCTTTCACAAGACACCAGTTCACATAGATTTGCCAGACCTTTCTCCTCCCTAGAGGAGTTATGGTGCTGTTTGCATCCTGAGATATCTCACAGATATCCAGTCTGGACAGTCCTCCATTGCTTAATGCAGTACCTTCTTCAGGTCAAACGAAAGAAACAGGGGCAGGGCAATTCAGTTCAGTTCAGTTCAGTCACTCAGTCATGTCTGACTCTTTGGTACCCCATGGAGTGCAGCACGCCAGACTTCCCTGTCCATTATCAATTCCCTGAGTTTACTCAAATTCATGTCCATTAATTTGGTGATGCCATCCAACCATCTCATCCTCTGTCATCCCCTTCTCCTCCTGCTTTCAATCTTTCCCAGCATCAGGGTCTTTTCCAATGAGTCAGCTCTTCACATCAGGTGGCCAAAGTATTGGAATTTCAGCTTCAGCAACAGTCCTTCCAAAGAATATTCAAGATTGACTTCCTTTAGGATGGACTGGTTGGATATCCTTACTGTCCAAGGGACTCTCAAGAGTCTTCTCCAACATCACATTTCAAAAGTATCAATTCTTTAGCACTCAGCTTTCTTTATAGTCCAACTCTCACATCCATACAGGGGCAACTATTTCTCAAGTCCATTCTCTTCTCTACATTCCCACTGCTGCCATCTTAGTTCTGCCAGAGTGATCTTTCTAAACTGAAAATCAAGTCACTCTCATGCAGTAGTTTCCTTTAGAATGTCTTTAGATAATGTCCAGAACTGTAAACATTGACTGAAATGCCTTCTGGCCTTAGTCCTTGTCATTTTGCCCTTTCATCCAGTTGTACTAACTACCTGTAGTTCCCCAGCAGTGCTTTCCTCTGGGCCTCGGCATGTGTTTACCTCTATCTCTGGGAGGTACCTCCCACACAGAGGCACACCCAAATCACAGATGCTTTGTGTGTCAAACACCAACTTCTTCTGGAATTCCTTCCCTACTCCCCTCGAGACTGGGGTATGTGGCTCTCATCACACTCTACTGGCATGTCCCTATGACCAGACTGAAATATCCTGTAAGTAAAAACTGTGTCTTGTTCACCACCTTCCCTCTTCTCTGCCCGCAAGCACCTAGCACAGCACTTGGTTTACAGCACATGCTCAGCAACTGTTTGTCAAATGAATGGCTAGAAGGATTTAAGAGTTCTAAGGGGGACATTTCTGTTCAGCTGAGGAGACCACATAATGCCATTGGTTCTGGAAATGACCCTCTCCCTGCCCCACCAACAAATCAATATATATGGCATTCTTGAGATTCTCTAGATCCTTGCTATCTGCTATGGTCTGGAGACCAGCAACAATGGCATTTTCTGGAACTTGCCAGAAATGCAAAATCTCAGGCCTCATCCTAGAACTCCTGTATCAGAATCTGTAGTTTTACCCAATCCCCAGGTAAGCTGTAGGCATATTAATGATTGAGGAACACTGCTCTGAGTATTGGTGGCTCTTTACTCAGAAAGTTCATAATCCATTTTCTTGAAAGAAGGAATACAAATACCTTGTTCCCACTGTTCCTGCAGCTGAGGACTTGCGTATTTTCACCCCAATTCAGGTTTACACTAACCTTGCCTGACCTTACATGGTTGAAATCAGTCACACTGTATGAAATCATAGGCTTTCAATTTCAAAAGGAATCCTGTGCCTTTTTATTTTTTTCAGAAGTCAACCACTTGACCAGGGACAGAAATCGCTCATTGTCATGGCTGCTTTTGACTCTTCCAGATATTGGATCCAAAGTCATCTATAAGAGGAGAGTCCCTCCTCACCCAGTAATGAGTCTTATATTCCTGATATCTGAGCAGTCCTCAGTCATTGGTTGGTGTACTTGGCGTTCGGCTGGCAGCAACCATGGGAAATGTGGACTCAGAGCAAATGCAGTAATGAAATTTCGGTACACAGCAGCTGAGGTCATGGGTTAATTATGTTTCCTGAGGCTAGCGATCTGAGAGACACATGCTTATGGCTACCACAAAGGGTAAAGACAAGATATAGGGGAAATGGGTTAATTGGTGGAGAAGAACTTGAAAACAGCAAGAGAGGGGGTTTCTGATGTTATACCATCTGGGTACTGCCTGGTTTACCAATACAGAAGAGACACTAAATCACACACACACACAAGTAACCAAATGGAGAATTATGTGTGTGTTGGACAAAACTTGGTGTGTCTCAGGGTGGGGAATAATATCCCTCAAAGGGTATGCCCAAAACACAACAGATCAACAGGTGCTCACTAACCTGCCTTCTGTGAGTCACATTTACTAGGCTTATTTTGCTGAGTGGCTCACTCCAGGTCTTGCCATTTCTTCTTCTTCCTTTTTTTTTTTTTTTTTTGGTCACGTGGCACACATGGGTGATCTTAGTTCCCCAATTGTGGATCAAACCATGCCTCTTGCAGTGGAAGTGCAGAGTCTTAACCACTGAGCAGTCAGGAAAGTTGCTTGCCTCTCCTTTAAATGAATCATGAACAAATATACCAAAAAGATCAGTGTGAAGATATGTTCAACTAAAGTATTAGCCTCCTTAAGACCCTAAACTCTTAGTCCAGGGAGCAGACCTGCACTAACCCGTCCCTGATAGTCGAAGTAGAAAACTTAACCTTTAAGAGAAGGATAGATACTATCTCATATGTTCCTGGAAGGGTTTAACATCATCTCCAAGGCTTCTGATTCTTTAACCCCAGATGGGTGTGCAACAATTCAATTCTGACACTACCTAGAGTTAACACAAACCCTGCAGGTTGAAGACTTAGACCCACAAGACTGCAGACACCAGCCTTAAATGGGGTACCTAAGCTACTTGCTTCTGCCTTCTTCCTGAAAAGTGAAAGTGTTAGTCACTCAGTCGTGTCTGATTCTTTGCAAATCCATGGACTATAGCCCACTAAGCTCCTCTGTCTGTGGAATTTTCTAGGCAAGAATACTGAAGTGGATTGCTATTTCCTTCTCCAGGGGATCTTCCCGACCCAGGGACTGAACCTGGGTCTCCCGCAGTGTGGGCAGATTCCTTACCATCTGAGCCAGCCACCAGGTGCCTAATTAGTTATGAATTTGAGGACTCTCATGACCCTCTTCTCCCTAAGTTTTGATAATTTGACTCATAGAACTCAGAAAAGAAAAAATTCTTCATGTTTAAGCTTATTTTACAGGATTACAGCTCAGGAATAGCCAAATGGAAGAGGGACAAAGTATGGGGGACAGGGCGCAAGGCTCTTCCTTGCCCTCTCCTGTCTGCCACATTCCCAGGAGTCAGGGGGTGGGGCTGAAAGTTTTAATGTGCTTTGCTTTATTGTGCTTTGCGGATACTGTACTTTTTACAAACTGAAGGTTTGTGGCAACTCATTGTGGAGCAAGTCTATCAGTGCTATCTTTCCCATAGCATTATTTTTTAATTAAGGTTTGTACATTGTTTCTGGAGATATATCATTGTAAACAGACTACAGTGTACTATAAACATATTTGCATGCATTGGGAAACCTAAACATTTGTGGACTTGCTTCTAGAGTAGATAATAACCAAGTGGACATAAAACAGAGTAACACAAAAGAAACTTAATTTTGTATGTACCAGAGTCCCATAGAAGCAAGCGACTAGAGCAAATTGGGCAGTTAAAGCTTATGAGCCACCCTGAGCTAGGGAGTGGGATAGGGGTCTGGGGCTTCCAAAGGGAAGGGGAGTAATTCAGGGGACAGTAAGAGAAGCAGATGTCTGGAAATTGGTATGTTTGCCTTGCCATAGAGATAGGTCATTCAGAGAAAAATCTATCTTTGGTAATAGCTCTCTCTGGGCCAAGCCCCCATCTACTTTCTTTTAGATAGTGAGGAAGAGGTACAAGTTTTTCTGAAGTCAGTTGCATTTTGATTATCCTCCATTCAAGATAATCCACATGCCAAAGTGGCATATTTTGTGGTCACACATTCTGCTCCCTTTCAGGGACCAGTTGAATAAATTATGGAACATCATGTAATGAAATACTTTACTGCTATATTAAGTGTGGATCTAGCTCCAAGATATATTGTTAAGTAAAAGAAGGTGAAAAAGTGTGTGTATTCTATAATACCATTTCTGTTATATAATACATATATATATAAACACAGACATTTTACATGCTAGACTATTTCTGGAAGGACACAAAGATACACAGCAAGAAACTGATAATGTGGCTGTCAATAGAAAGGGGAAGTAGATGGCTGCAGATAGGAACTGGAGGCAGGTGTTTCAATGGATACTCTTAAATGCACTTTGACTTTTGAATCATGTAAATCTTTTATTTAAAATGAACAAACAAATCATAGTGTCTATAAATTCCCTGAATACTAAATCTGAAAATGCCCACATTCTCAAAAGCTGGCAGTGGTCTGGGCATGCCTTATGCTCTCAGAAGTTCTGAGGGTGACTCATGTTGTAAGTAGTCTTCAGTGGGGAGGAAGGAAGTACTGAGATTTGTGGCTTTTACTTTTCTGTGTGCTGCATGAAGTGAGGTTACATGCTGAGAGTTTTAGGAAGAGGGTTGTAAAACATTTTATCTGAGAAGCAAATAAAATAAGGGATTGTTGAGGCAGGTTGAAGGGACAGCTGAGATTAGAAACCATAAATCTGCAAAGGTGCCAGTCAGCTTAGGATTTTCTTCAGGAATTCTCAGCAGGCTAGGAGCAGACGTTTGGAAGTGGGTCAGAGTGTGAACTAGAAAAATGACATAAGAATGGCCAGGATGGCCCTTGAGAAGTTTCCAGGATTTTATTAGATTTGCCACAGATTCAGAGCCTGATACTCTGGTTATAAAACCAGCTACTCAGTTTTATAATTTTCCTCAGAGGCGATCAGGCTTGGGGGAGTGATGCAAGTCAAGCTCACAAGATGCTGGTTGATAAGACAGAACCTTAATTTACAAGTTTAAAGTGAAAATATAAACTAGCTGCACCCACAGGGCAGAATTTCCTTTTGCCTGCAAGAAAGTCCTCATAATAAATAATCCTAAAATGTAAATGGAACCACAAAAGACCCAGAATTACCAAAGCAATCCTGAAAAAAAGGACAAAGCTGGAGGCATAACCCTCTCAAACATCAAACAATATCTCAAAGCTACAATAATCAAAACAGAGTAGTATTGGCACAAAAACCGACAAAAAGATGAGCAGAACATAATAGAGTCCAGAAATAAGCCCGAACACATCTGGTCAATTAATCTGTGACAAGAAAAGCAAAAATATACAATGGAGAAAAGACAGTCTCTTCAGCAAGTGGTGTTGGGAAAGTTGGACAGTCCCATGTACATCAGTGACGTTAGAACATGGCCTCTGGAGAAGGCAATGGCACCCAACTCCAGTACTCTTGTCTGGAAAATCCCATGGACGAAGGAGCCTGGTAGGCTGCAGTCCATGGGGTTGCTGAGAGTTGGACACCTGAGCGACTTCACTTTCACTTTTCACTTTCATGCATTGGAGAAGGAAATGGCAACCCACTCCAGTGTTCTTGCCTGGAGAATCCCAAGGACAGAGGAGCCTGATGGGCTGCCGTCTCTGGGGTCGCAAAGAGTCAATCATGACTGATGCGACTTAGCAGCGGCGGCAGCAGCAGCAGCAGCAGCAGAACATGCCCTCACACCATACACAAAAATAAACTCAAAATGACTTAAAGACTTAAATATAAGACGTAACACCAAAAAGCTCCTAGAAGGGAACACAGGCAAAACATTCTTTGATGTAAATTGTAGCAATACTTTCTAAGATCAATCTCCTAAGACAAAAGAAATAAAAGTAAACAAATAGGACCTAATCAAATTTATAAGCTTTTGCATAGCAAAATTGAAATTGAAGTCATGTCCTACTCTTTGCGACCCATGGACTGTAGCCCACCAAGCTCCTCTGTCCATAGGATTCTCCAGGCAAGAATACTGGAGTGGGTTGCCATTTATTAATAAAACAAAAGGACAAACCTATGGAATAGGGGAAAATATATGCAAACAATGCAATGGATAATCACTTAATTTCCAATATATACAAAAAGCTCATGCAACTCAATATCAAAAGGAAACAACTCAATCAGAAACTGGGCAGAAGACTTAAATAGACATTTCTCAAAAGAAGACATACAGATGGCCAATGAACACATGAGAAGATTTTCATCATCGCTGATTCTTAAAGAAATGCAAGTCAAAACTACAATGAAGTATCACCTCGCACAGTCAGAATGGCCATCATCAAAAAAAAAAGAAAAAAGAGAATGGCCATCATCAAAAAAAAAAAAAAAAAAAAAAGAATGGCCATCATCAAAAAGTCTACAAATAATAAATTCTGGAAAGGGTGTGGAGAAAAGGGAAATTTTCTATACTATTAGATTATAAATTGGGGCAGCCACTATAGAAAATAGTACAGAAGTTCCTTAAAAAATTAAAAACAGAGCTATCATATGATCTAGTAATCCCACTCGTGGGTATTTATCAGGAAAAGCTGAAAACTCTAAAAGATACATGCACTCCAATGTTCACAGCAGCATTGTTTACAACAGTTAAGATATGGAAGCAATCTAAGTGTCCAACAAGAGATGAATGGATAAAAAAGATGTGATTTGTATATAAAATGGAATATTATTCAACCATAAAAGCATGAAATATTGTCATTTGCAGCAATATGGGTGGACCTAGAGATTATCATATATGTAAGTCAGAGAAAGACAAATACCACATGATAGCACTTATATGTGGAATCTAAAAAAAAGATACAAGTGAACTTACAAAACAGAAACACTCACAGACACAGAAAAACAAAAGGGAAAGGATGGGAGAGAGGGGTAAATTAACAGATACACACTACTATATATATAAAATAGATAAACAACAAGGATTTACTATATTGCACAGGGAACTATATTTAATATCTTATAATAATCTAAATGGAAAAGAATCTGAAAAAGAATATATATAAACGCACATATATACATAGACATATAATGCAATTACTTTGCTGAACACCTGAAACTAACACATTATAAATAAACTATATTTCAATTCAAAAAAATTTAAGAAAGTCTTCACAAAATGAAATTACAATCAGCTGACTGTTCAGCGATCTCTGAATAAATAGGAATGGATGACCTTAGTGACTACCTAGCTATGATAAGCTAATACACTACTCAAGGAACACAACTTTCCAGGTACCCACAGTAATACAGGCAAATTGACATAATTTGTCTAAAATGGACCATTCAGTTCAGTTCAGTTGCTCACTCATGTTCGACTCTTTGCGACTCCATGAATCACAGCACGCCAGGCCTCCTTGTCCATCATCAACTCCTGGAATTCACTCAAACTCACGTCCATCGAGTCCGTGATACCATCTAGCCATCTCATCCTCTGTCATCCCCTTTTCCTCCTGCCCCTAATCCCTCCCAGCATCAGAGTCTTTTCCAATGAGTCAACTCTTCGCATGAGGTGGCCAAAGTACTGGAATTTCAGCTTTAGCATCATTCCTTCCAAAGAACACTCAGGACTGATCTCCTTTAGAATGGACTGGTTGGATCTCCTTGCAGTCCAAGGGACTCTCAAGAGTCTTCTCCAATGGACCATTAGGAAAACATAAAATTGGTTATGGTTTTCTGTAATCTAGCCCATGCTTAGATTATGTTTGTGTCTTTTCATCCCTACTCCTCTCTTCAATTACCATCCTTTCCTGAGTTAACAGTGTTAACAGTCTGGTATATATCTTTTCATATGTAGCTGACAGGCTTTTATTTGTTTACCCAAATGAGATCTTACTGCACATATTATTCTTTGATCCTCTTTCCAAAATATCATGGCTATTCCTCTTCTAATTCATTAAAAAATTATTATTTATCTGGCTGTGCTGGGTCTTAGTTGCAGCATCCCTGACCAGGGATCAAACCCAGTGCCCCTGCATTGAGAGTGCAAAGTCTCAGCCACTGGACCACCAGGGAAGTACCTCCTCTTCTAACACTGATAACTAAAAATAGGTATATTAGTGCCTGATGAACTATGGAATGAGGTTCGTGACATTGTACAGGAGACAGGGATCAAGACCATCCCCTTAGAAAAGAAATGCAAAAAAGCAAAATGGCTGTCTGGAGAGGCCTTACAAATAGCCGTGAAAATAAGAGAGGCAAAAAGCAAAGGAGAAAAGGAAAGATATAAGCATCTGAATGCAGAGTTCCAAAGAATAGCAAGAAGAGATAAGAAAGCCTTCGTTAGCGATCAATGCAAAGAAATAGAGGAAAAGAACAGATAGGGAAAGACTAGAGATCTCTTCAAGAAAATCAGAGATACCAAGGGAACATTTCATGCAAAGATGGGCTTGATAAAGGACAGAACTGGTCTGGACCTAACAGAAGCAGAAGATATTAAGAAGAGGTGGCAAGAATACACAGAAGAACTGTACAAAAAAGATCTTCACGACCCAGATAATCATGATGATGTGATCACTAATCTAGAGCCAGACATCTTGGAATGTGAAGTCAAGTGGGCCTTAGAAAGCATCACTACGAGCAAAGCTAGTGGAGGTGATGGAATTCCAGTAGAACTATTTCAAACCTGAAAGATGATGCTGTGAAAGTGCTGCACTCAATATGCCAGCAAATTTGGAAAACTCAGCAGTGGCCACAGGA
>SJYW01008308.1:73896-87254 GCA_006410735.1 Raphicerus campestris
TCCTGTACCCTGTATTGAACATAGACTGGCAATTCATTTCTTACCTGATAGTATACATGTTTCAATGCCATTCTCCCAAATCATCCCACGCTCTCCCTCTCCCACAGAGTCTAAAAGTCCCTTCTATACATCTGTGTCTCTTTTGCTGACTCGCATAGAGGGTTATCATTACCATCTTTCTAAATTCCATATATATGTGTTAGTATACTGTATTGGTGTTTTTCTTTCTGGCTTACTTCACTCTGTATAATTGGCTCCAGTTTCATCCACCTCATTAGAACGGATTCAAATGTATTCTTTTTAATGGCTGAGTAATACTCCATTGTGTGTACCACAGATTTCTTATCCACTCATCTGATGATGGACATCTAAGTTGTTTCCATGTCCTGGTTATTATAAACAGTGCTGTGATGAAAAAACCCACCATCAACAATAAATAAATAAATAAGTTCTATCTGGAATTTTTTCATATATGGTATAACGCAGGGCTGGGCTTCCCAGGTGGCTCAGTGGAAAGAATCTCCCTGAAAATGCAGACGATGCAAGAGACATGGGTTCAATTCCTGAGTCAGGAATATCCTCTGAAGAAGGGAATGGCAACCCACTACAGTATTCTTGCTTGGAAAACCCCACAGAGGAACCTGGCAGGCTACAGTCCACAGGTCACAAAGAGTCAGACACACATAATACAGGGGATTAGCTATGTGGTCTTCCTATTCCCTAGACATTCAGCTGTGCCAGAAATATTTCATCAATGATTTGAAACGCTCCCTCTGTACTGTACTCTATCTTATACACAGCCAAAACCATACTCTTCTGACTTTTTTTTTTTTTTTTTGATCGGTGCTGAGAAGCTTGTAAGATCTTAGTTCCCAGACCAGGGATCCAAATGGGGCCTTGCAGTGAAAGCGAGGAGTCTAACCACTGGACTGCCAGGGAATTCCCTATGCTCTTGCTTACAGTTAGCTTTATAGTAAGTTTTAACATTTGGTAAAGCAAATCACACTTTCTTTTTCACGTTCATGGTCTTCTTGGTTAATCTCCAACATACGGACTTTAAAAAGAGAATTCTCATCCACTACTACCCTATGCAGTACTTTGGCCACCTCATGAGAAGAGCTGACTCACTGGAAAAGACTCTGATGCTGGGGGGGATTGGGGCAGGAAGAGAAGGGGACGACCAAGTATGAGATGGCTGGATGGCATCACTGACTCAGTGGACGTGAGTCTGAGTGAACTCCGGGAGTTGGTGATGGACAGGAAGGCCTGGCGTGCTGCGATTCATGGGGTCGCAAAGAGTCGGACACGACTGAGCAACTGAACTGAACTGAACTACCCTATGCACTCAAGACAAAAAGGAGGGTAAAACCAACTGCAGTGGGATTCTGATTCTGTTTGCATTATTAATAGTAGATTAGGTGATTTGTTTTATATTAAGTCCTCCTATTCAAGAACATGGAGTCTTTTTTATTTAGGTTTTGGCTTATATCTTTTATTAAAATTTCATAATTTTGTTTCCTGTAGCTCCTGTACTTTCCATTCTTGTTTTCTTTTTTACTTTGATCTCTGTTATGAATATGATATTTTTTCCATCTCGAGTCTAACTAGAGATTGCTTAGTCAGAGGAAGATGATAAATTAAGTTTGATACCCTCATTCAGTCACTAAAATCTCTTACTAATTCTGATAGCTTACTCGTCACAGGTTTTTCTAGGAATGCAATCGTATCGCCTTGAAAAATAAAGATGATTTTTTTCCAGATGTTTATCCTGGGAAGCTCTTTAGCTGTGTGACTGGGGGTGCTATTTTCTGTAGATGCTACTTCACTGTAACCAATTGTTGCTGCTGCCCAAAGTTATTCTGCCATGGTCTTCAATGAGACAGAAGCTTTCTAAGCAAATATTCCATAATTGCTTTGTTCAAGTGTCATGGATGACAACACAATAGAGGGTTCTTGGTCTCTGAGGTCTCACACAGTTCAATTCAAAGAATCATTAAATACATTATTGAGCTCACTACTGTAATCATACTTGTCAAGTTTCCCTTTGATCTCTTGCAACAGAATAAGTATGCCCTTATTCTGGGAGACCCGTCTGGGCATACTTACTCTGATATTACTCTCACTCTTGGAGAGATATACTCAAAGAACTTCTCTGACCAACTTATTGAGCTTGTTGGGTCACTTTCATTCGATTCAGTTCAGTTCAATTCAGTTCAGTTGCTCAGTTGAATCCGACTCTTTGCAACCCCATGAATCGAAGCACGCCAGGCCTCCCTGTCCATCACCATCTCCTGGAGTTCACTCAGACTCATGTTCATCAAGTCCATGATGCCATCCAGTCATGGTCGTCCCCTTCTCCTCCTGCCCCCAATCCCTCCCAGCATCAGAGTCTTTTCCAATGAGCAACTCTTCCCACGAGGTGGCTAAAGTACTGGAGTTTCAGCTTTAGCATCGTTCCTTCCAAAGAAATTCCAGGGTTGATCTCCTTCAGAATGGACTGGTTGGATCTCCTTGCAGTCCAAGGGACTCTCAAGGGTCTTCTCCAATACCACAGCTCAAAAGCATCAATTCTTTGGCGCTCAGCCTTCTTCACAGTCCAACTCTCACATCCATACATGACCACAGGCAAACCATAGCCTTGACTAGACAGACCTTAGTTGGCAAAGTAATGTCTCTGCTTCTGAATATACTATCTACGTTGGTCATAACTTTTCTTCCAAGGAGTAACTGTCTTTTAATTTCATGGCTGCAGTCACCATCTGCAGTGATTTTGGAGCCTCCCAAAATACTCAGTATTATCTTCTTTATACCATTAATCATATTGGTAGACGTATTACTTATTGGTTTATTATTTGTCTACCCAAGATAGACCATATATTAATATAAAACAATTAACCTGATGAGATCAGGGAATTTTAATGTCTTCCTCACCCTTTTACCTCTAATACCTAGAGTTGAAAACACCTAGCAGGTCTTCAATAAATACTTGCTTAATGAATGAATGTTGAGTTTTCCTGAAAAGGATTGACATCATGCTTAAGTAATTTTTTATACCAACTTTTCTGAGTGTTGTTAAAGATCCAGGTAATTTTTCAGTTTAAGGGACAAATCAGATTATTTAAAGTGAATAGGTTTTATGAAACTCAACATATAAAGAAACGCAGAAAGGGTTACGAGACTGTAACAAGGGAGATAACTCCCTGAGGCAGGGATAGACATCTTGTCCTTTTACCTTAATGCGCAAAGTTTGCATTTGTCGGAGATTAATTATGATCTACTTGTTTTGTCGTTTTTCGTTTCTGATAAAGGTTATCTGAATTCTATTTCAAATGCTGCTGCAATATGTCCCCCCCCCCTTTTTTTTAATTTACTGCAACTATGTGGGAAGTGAAGGGGAAAAGCTGCAGATCACTCGACCATCAGAAATTCAAGTCAAGTCAAGTTTCAGCCCATATTATGTTACCTTGTTTTAGAGGACCAGGACCGATCAGTCTCCCCAAACGGGTTGACCTTACGGTATAATCTTATGAAGTAGTTTTTTGACCACTCTACCACATTCAAATTACCAAGCCAGATGCAAGTACGGTAAAACTATCAAATTAATGTCAAAAATCATCACTTGAGGAGTTAATTCAAAGTTATCTGGAAAGGCATTTTCAGTGGTTCACAGCGAGACGGTGGATAGGTTGGCATTAAATTGGCGTAGGGAATTTTGCTCGGACTGTGGGCAAACCTCCCCTAGCTCGCCATTTAACTTTTGTCCCCGCGTCTTCCAAGGCCGCGGAGATCTCGTCTAGTGCTCTTTCCACTGCTCCAGGCTGAGGCCGACACGGAAACTGAGCCCGCAGCAGCTCTGCCTCAGCCCGGCGGGGGCGCGCTCGCCCGGTGCATTGTGGGCTCTGTAGTCCGGCTGGAACCTGTCCGCACCTACAAGTTCCAAGACTGCGCTTTCCCTCCTCTGCGTACACCCAGTCCCCTTCCGCGGCTTCCGCTGGGTCTCCCGGGTCTCGGGCGCGAAGTTTCGACAGGTCAGCTGTTTCCCTCCAGGGCACAGGAGGCGGAAGCCGGAGGGACGCGGGGAGGAGCTACGCGCGTGGGGGTGAACGCCCGCTCTACGTGCTCGTTCGCCTTGCGACCGCTGCGCGCGAGCCTGGTGTCCCCGCGGCGGGCAGCAGCAGCGGCGGCGGAGGTGTCGGTAGAACGCTGAGGGGGCGGAGGGAGTCCGCGGCGGCGGCGGCGGCGGCTGCAGCAGCGAAATGGCGGAGACCGTGGCGGACACCCGGCGGCTGATCACCAAGCCGCAGAACCTGAATGACGCCTACGGGCCTCCCAGCAACTTCCTCGAGATCGATGTGAGCAACCCGCAGACAGTGGGGGTCGGCCGGGGCCGCTTCACCACCTACGAGATCAGGGTCAAGGTGAGGCCGTCTTTTCTCCCTACGGAGTGACTCCTGTGGTCCCGGCTATCCGCCGCGGACCCTGGAGCGCAGACCTCAAATGGCCACGGCCGCCCAGGCGGGGCCCCCTGCTGACACGGCGGGGCAGACTTGTCCACGGGCGGGGTCCAGGCCAGGGCCAGTCTTCGTGTAGGGCTTTCGTGCAGGGCTTGGATGGGGGCTTGTAGGGTGAGCTGCGGCCAGCGCTGGCACTTGAAGAAGGTACTCGGAGAAGAGGGCGTGGGTTGAGCGCCTCTGGCCCCTCAAGCAGCTGATCTGGGAATGACATTTGAGTTGGAAAGGGGTAGATCTTTCCAGAACACAGCCCTTTATCGAGAATGGAGCTATCTGTGACTTGAGAAAGAGGGTTTGCGCAAAGTTGAAGCCAATCCGGTTTTCTTTTCTTGGAGACTATCCCCCCCGCCCCACCCCGAGTCGGCCAAGCCAAGCTGATTCCTCTCAGGCCCTTCCGTGCTACCAAACTCACCTAGATTGCACGCTTTTCTGAACAGAACCTCAAGAAAGTTTACGAAACCCTGTCAGATTTGGTAGGGCTGAGCCAGGTGAGAAAACAGTGATGGAAAATGATTGACCTTAATATTTTGGGCCACAATTGTGCTAAAGGCTGAGGAGTGGAAAGTGTTGCCTGCCTCACGATCAAGACTACCACTGCTTTAAGAAAAGCCTGTTCATTTAGGGATCTTGCTCTCCTAATTTCGAGATTTGCACTTCACTGAATGAAAGAATCAGCTGAAGTAGAACCACATTTATAATTTCATAACTAGTATTTGTTGGCAGTAAGTAATTCAGATGATTTGAAAGATGCTAATTGAGAATGGTGCTTCACTCTCACACTCTACTTCAGAATTAAAGAATTTCCTCATGTATGGAAGTATCTTTAAAAATTAGTTACAATGAAACGAATCCAGCTGCTAATGACAGTAACAAATTACTAAAAATTAAGCCTAAGAAGTTGGTTTAGGAGTAATCAAATTTTATGTAACAAGTTACTATTAACATTCAAGGGGAGTAATTTCTCATTAACTTTCTCATTTTTTGTGTGGTAAGATACACAATATACCATGTTAACCATTTTTAACTGTACAGTTTAGTAACGTTTAGTTTATTCACTGTTGTGAAACTTAGACGCTTAAAAATATTACTTAGGTGTTGCTATAAAAAATAATCACCCAATTTAAAATACGAAACTAACCTGTTAAATGTTACAAGTCACCCATGTCTCTAAGGATGTGTAAAACATGAGTCACAAACAGTCTTGTTACAGCGAAACTGCAGAATCTGAATTCCAGTGTATCTAAGGAAGTATATTGTCACGGAAGCCTAGAGAAAAAAAACGAGGTATTTTTCTCCCCTTAACTTTTGGAATGGTTTTNCCCGAGTCGGCCAAGCCAAGCTGATTGCTCTCAGGCCCTTCCGTGCTACCAAACTCACCTAGATTGCACGCTTTTCTGAACAGAACCTCAAGAAAGTTTACAAAACCCTGTCAGATTTGGTAGGGCTGAGCCAGGTGAGAAACAGTGATGGAAAATGATTGACCTTAATATTTTGGGCCACAATTGTGCTAAAGGCTGAGGAGTGGGAAGTGTTGCCTGCCTCACGATCAAGACTACCACTGCTTTAAGAAAAGCCTGTTCATTTAGGGATCTTGCTCTCCTAATTTCGAGATTTGCACTTCACTGAATGAAAGAATCAGCTGAAGTAGAACCACATTTATAATTTCATAACTAGTATTTGTTGGCAGTAAGTAATTCAGATGATTTGAAAGATGCTAATTGAGAATGGTGCTTCACTCTCACACTCTACTTCAGAATTAAAGAATTTCCTCATGTATGGAAGTATCTTTAAAAATTAGTTACAATGAAACGAATCCAGCTGCTAATGACAGTAACAAATTACTAAAAATTAAGCCTAAGAAGTTGGTTTAGGAGTAATCAAATTTTATGTAACAAGTTACTATTAACATTCAAGGGGAGTAATTTCTCATTAACTTTCTCATTTTTTGTGTGGTAAGATACACAATATACCATGTTAACCATTTTTAACTGTACAGTTTAGTAACGTTTAGTTTATTCACTGTTGTGAAACTTAGACGCTTAAAAATATTACTTAGGTGTTGCTATAAAAAATAATCACCCAATTTAAAATACGAAACTAACCTGTTAAATGTTACAAGTCACCCATGTCTCTAAGGATGTGTAAAACATGAGTCACAAACAGTCTTGTTACAGCGAAACTGCAGAATCTGAATTCCAGTGTATCTAAGGAAGTATATTGTCACGGAAGCCTAGTGAAAAAAAACGAGGTATTTTTTTCCCCTTAACTTTTGGAATGGTTTTGGATTGCCTTTAATATATTGCAGGTTGTAACTGAAAAGAACTTCTTTTACTCTCATTCATCAGCATATTTTCCTTTATTTCTTGTGCTACAGCAGAGCTTGGTATTCCTGTTTCTAAACTTCCAGAGCTAGTACTTCCTGTCACACAACTGAAGTGGAATCTCCTCATTTAATAACTTTGTGTTTGTCATGCTGAGTTCTTACATAGTAAATGGACTTTAAGTATAATAACAATTTTTTAAAAAAATTCATCTGATTTTTATTACCAAATAGCTTATGTGACACTTTAAATTGTGCTTATGTTATTGTCATTTGTATTTTGAAGAAAGTAATCCTTTTTAAGAGTGATTAATGAGTTAAGGAATTAACAGAGTATATACATATACACTGGTTTGTTAGATTATGTACACCACTTTGTTGTGTGTTAATAACTGTTAAGTCATAAGTGCTTGTGCCTTCTAAGAAAATATAATTGTTTCTAATGCTTCTGAAATGCCATTGGGGATTCTCTTAATAATGTAATGTGTTACCTGTAAACGCTGGACACCATATAGTAAGATATTAGGACTTATTTTAGCAACATGTGACTTTTGAGAGTAATTAAGGTACAACTGCCAGTGAGACGAATAGGTAAGTCATTTTGTCATTTATTACTATTTTTCTAAACTGTTCCTTCTCCCCCTAGGCCCTGCTGCTTGCCTTCTGCTGTTGAATTTGACATGTGTCAGACCATTTTATGTTCCAAAGTTTGGGCCCTTAAACTATCCTATGGTTACACTCTAATTTTAGTCTTGAGAAAAATGTTCCATTTTATAGAATCTGATTGAAATTACTCTAATTCACAGAGTAATTTTATCTGGATGGTGGCACTTTAGAATGCAAGTTTCCCAATCTCCATTTATCTTTTGGTTTGAGGGTACTGTTTAAGACTATTAGGATCTCTTGATTATCTCTGTGCTTTTAAAAATAATTGATACAGTATTAATGTTTTTTAAAATCATTCTAATAGTAGGCATAGCAGAGAGCAGCATAAATGATTAAAGGATTTGGAAAGCTCAGGTTCTAGAATTATTTTGGCATATTAAAGAGAAAACTGAAGGGGAAATTCAGTCACTGTTTGTGAAGTTTGTGCTATAATGTGGCTTTAATTTTCTGAAGACTTTAAGTTAATTAAGGTGTATTGTACCTAGAGACAGAGAAGGCAATGGCACCCCACTCCAGTACTCTTGCCTGGAAAATCCCATGGATGGAGGAGCCTGGTAGGCTGCAGTCCATGAGGTCACTGAGGGTCGGACACGACTGAGCGACTTCACTTTCACTTTTCACTTTTATGCATTGGAGAAGGAAATGGCAACCCACTCCAGTGTTCTTGCCTGGAGAGCCTGGTGGGCTGCCGTCTCTGGGGTCGCACAGAGTTGGACACGACTGCAGTGACTTAGCAGAACCTAGAGAAAACTCCTTTGAACCAGAGTGAGTTTAAGGATTTCTCTTGAGCTCTGAGTTCAAAGAATAACTGAGTAAGGTGCAAAATCTAAGGTCCACTTCCCTTCTGTAAAATAAGTGTGCTAATAATAGTACAGTTGGTTCTTTGTATTTTAGGATGCTGGTTCTGCCTATGAGTATTCAACCAACCATAGATCTAAAGTAGTTGGAAAACAATTCCAGAAAGTCCCAAAAAGCAAAACTTGAATTTGCTGCACACCAGCAGCTATATATATATAACATATGCATTGTGTGTTAGGTATTATAAGTAACATAGAGATGGTTTAAAGTGAAAGAGAGGATGTGCGTAGGTTATATGCAAATACTAAACCATTTTATATAAGGAACTTGAGCATCTGCAGATTTTAATATGGAGGTGTGTGTACTGGAATCAGATCCCCCATGGATACTGAAAGATGACTACCTACCTCAGAGGACTAATGACATAATACACATAAGTTTCTTTAGCACAGCAATTGGTATATAATAGGCACTCAAAAGTTACTTCTAAGTACAGTTCCTTCTAAATTAAAAGTCATTGATCAGCTGACTACATTCTCTACGTTAATGTGCAGGTGAGTTACTAAAATCACTTGATTTTCTTACCAAGAAATCTAATATATTTGTGTCATTCCATGTGGGAAGCTGTGATGCCATTCAAAATGTAGTAAATTTCACGCTTAAGACCAAAAATATTTAATAGAAGTCTCCATATTTTAAGGTGAGGGCTTCCCACATGGTTCTAGTGGTAAAGAATCTGCCTGCCAGTGCAGGAGACCCAAGAGACTCAGATTCAATTCCTGGGTCGGGAAGATCCCTTGGAGTAGGAAATGGCACCCAACTCCAGTATTCTTGCCTGGAAATTCCATGAGAGAGGAGTCCGGTAGGCTATAGTCCATGGGGTCACAAAGAGTCAGAGACAACTGAACAACTAAGCACCTAAGCACACACAGACATGTTTTAAGGTAGTATGTTTCCTATGATTGTGCTAGTATTGATTTTTTTTTTTTCAGTTTGAGATATAATTGACATATAAAATTGGATTTAAGGTGTACAACATAATGATTGCTATATACATAAATGATTACCACCACAATTTTAATTAACATTATCACCTCACATGCTTCTAAAAGTAGCTTTTTTAAGTTGAGGCATATTGAAGCATAAAACTGAATAGTAAAGTTTACTAATAAACCTTGTACTGGGAAAGATAATGAAAGTAGCATCTTGACAGTATTTGCCATTCTAAACTTGTATTGGTAATTCTTCTCTGGATGAGTCCTCTCATTTTAAATTGAGTCATTAATATTCTCTTCATAAATAAATTAATTTTAGACTTGTTTTTAGGGTTTATGTGAATTAATTCTTAAAGGGCCAAAATAGTATTTAAAAGAATCAAAGCATTTTGGAGCCAAAGGACATCTGCAGAATCTAGGTCGGTTTATCAATTGACCACGAAAAGTCTGATATACATCTTTGATGGCAGCTATGGCTGACCTCCGGGATCTCTATCAGGGAGAGATAGCTTTGAAGAGTCTGTTCTTACCTAAGCCATCCCTTAATGTGGGGGGAGTGAGGCAGTGGCAATTAAAAAGCAGCTCTGTTATATTGTGTTAAGAGATCCTGTTTTATATTGTTCATTTTGGCAGATAAGGGAACCAAGACACAGAAAGATATCTCTTACCCAGCGTAAATCATTGATACCTAACTCAAGTCAAAGTCAGGGCTCCCCTGATGGCTTAGACAGTAAAGAATTTGTGTGCAGTGAAGGAGACCTGGATTTGATCCCTGGGTCTTAAAGATCCCCTGGAAAAGAAAATGGCTACCCACTCCAGTATTCTTGCCTGGAGAATCCCATGGACAGAGGAGCCTGGCAGGCTACAGTCCATGGGGTTGTAAAGAGTCAGACACCACTGAGCGACTAAGCACAAAGCTCATATGAGTATCAGAGTCAGGGTTGGATTTGAAGTATTGTGGTCCTCATTCTGTATTGCTTCACAGCTTCAGTTCATTTAAACAGTAATTAAAACCTTTTTAATCTATAGCCTGGGGAACCCTCAAGTGTCTGAACCTTTAGAAGGAAGTCTCAATGTTAGCATCATTGAGACCTAAGAGTTGACTCTTCATTAATCCACAGTAGATAAGATGCACCCCAGAAAAACAAAACAGCTGAAAGAACGTACTATTGAATTCTGTGCTATGATGAAATCACCTGAAGAAAAAGTGTGTGGTTGATTGGCTCGAAATGCTTATAAAAGGCAAGCTTCTTCTCATGTGTAAGCTGAAAAGTGAGGGAATTTATCACCTGAGTATCTGTTTTGTTCCAGACAGTTTGCTACATATGTAATTTGATCTTTGAGTAACCAAGCAGAGCAAATAATATCTTTGTTTTGCAAATATGGAAGCTGAAGTCATTGTAGATCCTCATCTCTTGTTCCTCCCTCATTCTCATTTTAGTCTTGCTGAACTACTTACATCTCCCAAATAAGCTGACTTCTATCCAGGCCTTTGCATACACTTCCTCCTCTGTCTTGCTTTAGCAGCCTTATCTGGCTATCATTACTTGTCCTGCAGAACTCAGCCTTGCTTTTACCTTTTTAGAGATTTTGCTGATCCCTAGAATCTAGACTGGATTTCTTCCCCGTGTGTCCTTGTAGCCCTTTTAGGATTACATTTGTTTGCTTGTGTGGGCTTCCCTGATGGCTTAGATGGTAATCCTGCAATGCAGAAGACTCGGGTTCAATCCCTGGGTCTGGAAGATGCCCTGGGGAGGGAATGGCTACCCATTCCAGTATTCTTGCTTGGAGAATTCCATGGACAAAGGAGCATGGTGAGCTCCAGCCCATGGGGGTTGCAAAGAATTGGACATGACTGAGCGACTTTTACTTTTTTCCCCTTTAATTCCTGTTTCTTCTGTAACCTTCTAGAGGACGGGGACTGTCATGATCACCCTAACTCAACATCTGACATTGTGCTTGACATGTAGTGGATACTTTAGGAATAAATGAAGTTTAAGAAGGTTGAGTAACTGGTCCAAAATCACAGCTATTAAATTGCAAAACTGGGATTTGAATATAGATTTTCTGATCTTCAGAGGCTGTATTTTTTCTTTCACCTTCACTGAACATTCGTTATCACCTGGGGAGCTTTTGAAATCCTTTAGATTCTTTTTAAATTGAGTTAGGGTGGGATTTGGGAAGTGGTAATTTAAAAAGCACCCCAGCAAGGGCACTTTACTGATGTGCAGCAAGGATTATACCTGGTGGCACCAGGCTGTCTCTTGAGATATGACAGGCAACAGAGAAGTATGAAAAAAAGAATAGAGCCACAGTGGTTGGTAGCCTTGATGAGATTTTTTTAAAGGCAAATTCTAAGTTTAATTAGTGCCCATTTGTTTATTTTTGCTTTCATTTCCAATATTCTGGGAGGTGGGTCATAGAGGATCCTGCTGTGATTTATGTCGGAGAGTGTTTTGCCTATGTTCTCCTGTAGGAGTTTTATAGTTTCTGGTCTTACGTTTAGATCTTTAATCCATTTTGAGTTTATTTTTGTGTATGGTGTTAGAAAATGTTCTAGTTTCATTCTTTTACAAGTGGTTGACCAGTTTTCCCACCACCGCTTGTTAAAGAGATTGTCTTTAATCCATTGTATATTCTTGCCTCCTTTGTCAAAGATAAGGTGTCCATAGGTGTGTGGATTTATCTCTGAGCTTTCTATTTTGTTCCACTGATCTATATTTCTGTCTTTGTGCCAGTACCATACTGTCTTGATGACTGTGGCTCTGTAGTAGAGCCTGAAGTCAGGCAGGTTGATTCCTCCAGTTCCATTCTACTTTCTCAAGATTGCTTTGGCTATTGGAGGTTTTTTGTATTTCCATACAAATTGTGAAATTATTTGTTCTAGCTCTGTGAAAAGTACCATTGGTGGCTTGATAGGGATTGTGTTGAATCTATAGATTGCTTTGGGAAGTAGCTTCTTCACAACAAAGGAAACTATAAGCAAGGTGAAAAGACAGTCTTCAGAATGGGAGAAAATAATAGCAAATGAAGCAGCTGACAGACAACTAATCTCAAAAATATACAGGCAACTCCTGCAGCTCAATTCCAGAAAAATAAATGACCCAGTCAAAATTGGGCCAAAAAGCTAAACAGACATTTCTCCAAAGAAGACATACAGATGGCTAACAACTACATGAAAAGATGCTCAACATCACTCATTATCAAAGAAATGCAAATCAAAAGCACAATGAGGTACCATTTCATGCCAGTCAGAATGGCTGTGATCCAAAAGTCTACAAGCAATAAATGCTGGAGAGGGTGTGGAGAAAAGGGAACCTTCTTACACTTTTGGTGGGAATGCAAGCGAGTACAGCCACTATGGAGAACAGTGTGGAGATTCCTTAAAAAACTGGAAATAGAACTGCCTTATGACCCAGCAGTCCCACTGTGGGCATACACACCGAGGAAACCAGAATTGAAAGAGACACGTGTACCCCAATGTTCATTGCAGCACTGTTTATAATAGCAGGACATGGAAGCAACCTAGATGTCCATCAGCAGATGAATGGATAAGAAAGCTGTGGTACATATACACGATGGAGTATTACTCAGCCATTAAAAAGAATACATTTGAATCCGTTCTAATGAGGTGGATGAAGCTGGAGCCTATTATACAGGGTGAAGTAAGCCAGAATGAAAAACACCAATACAGTATGCTGCTGCTGCTAAGTCGCTTCAGTTGTGTCCGACCTTGTGCGACCCCAGAGATGGCAGCCCACCAGGCTCTGCCATCCCTGGGATTCTCCAGGCAAGAATACTGGAGTGGGTTGTCATACTAATGCATATATATGGAATTTAGAAAGAGGGTAACGATAACCCTGTATACAAGACAGCAAAAGAGACACTGATGTATAGAACAGTCTTTTGGACTCTGTGGGAGAGAGAAAGGGTGGGATGATTTGGGAGAATGGCATTGAAACATGTATACTATCATGTAAGAAATGAAGCACCAGTTTATGTTCAATACAGGATACAAGATGCTTGGGGCTGGAGCACGGGGCTGATCCAGAGAGATGATATGGGGTG
>SJYW01008308.1:92039-133406 GCA_006410735.1 Raphicerus campestris
GACCTTGTGCGACCCCAGAGATGGCAGCCCACCAGGCTCTGCCATCCCTGGGATTCTCCAGGCAAGAATACTGGAGTGGGTTGTCATACTAATGCATATATATGGAATTTAGAAAGAGGGTAACGATAACCCTGTATACAAGACAGCAAAAGAGACACTGATGTATAGAACAGTCTTTTGGACTCTGTGGGAGAGAGAGAGGGTGGGATGATTTGGGAGAATGGCACTGAAATATGTATAATATCATATATGAAATGAATCGCCAGTCCAGGTTCAGTGCATGATACTGGATGCTTGGGGCTGGAGCACTGGGACGACCCAGAGGGATGGTACAGGGAGGGAGGAGGGAGGAGGGTTCAGGATGAGGAACACGTGTATACCTGTGGTGGATATATAAACTCATTTCCCATCAATGGTGCATACTATGAGATTTCATCTNTGGGCTCAGCCTGATTCTGAGCCTTGGGTATAGGCCACACAGCCTTATCTTTCTTGTCTCCATCAGAATCTAGCACCATCAGCTCTCATTATCCCATGCCTTCTAGTCTGCCAAGATGTTTTACCAAAGGCATAGAAAAACACTTTTTCTCATGGAAAAAATAGAATGTGTTACTTTAAGCACCTGTAGAGGATTATATTTCCAAACTATAGAGAAAATTACTAAAAGACTGTTGCTTTGGCTGTTCATGTGTAAGTCAAAATTAATGCTGCATGACTAGTGTATTTTTTAAGAAGATTGAGTAAAAGAGAAAGAACCACATAATTTTTGATTCGGTTGTTTGCCCTTGCTGTTGTGATCTAGTGCCTTTGTATAAGAGAGTGCTAACTTCTGAGACTAGACAAGTAATGTTTTGGGTGATGAATATCTTAGCTTATTAGCTCTTGCTTAAAATTTAACTTAGAAAAAATTTCCTACTCTATTATAAGGTCTTTGACCCTCCATAATTTCAAGCCTAGTCTTAAAAACACTGGTATCTTCCATTCACTGCACACCTTAAGAGAAAAATATTTTGACCTTTGCAACTTGTGATTCTAGGCCTCAGAGTCTAAAATACATTTAAGGATTTCAAGCAGTGAATGTGTAACTATACAATTTCTTCTAATGTCAGATATTTTTTTGTTTTGAGAAGAAACCTGAATCTTAACAAGGCATTCATTCAAAATGAACAAAAACAATCTTTTGAAAACTCCTACGTTGATTTGTGGCAGAATAGATTTTTAAAAATCCAGTTATGAAGGCCATAAAAATATGTACCAAACGTATGGTACCCAGAGCTTCAAGAATGTCAAAGCTAACAGAATATTTTAGAAGGAATATAATTATATAGAATCTGATCAGACAAAATTAAGAAAAACTTTCTAGGTTGAAGTAGGACATCAGTTACGAATATACTTCAATGGATTATTTAGAATGAGTATGTTCTTCGATTTACTTTCCTCTAGAACTTCTGATATTTTTGTCTAAAACAACTTTAATCCAATAGCCATTCGCTATATTGGGCTATTTAAAGTTTAAGATTCAAATTATCAGACATCTCTTTGTCCAGTTTCCTTGGCATTGACATTGACTTGTATGATTTGTCTAGTTGACTATCNTCTAAAACAACTTTAATCCAATAGCCATTCGCTATATTGGGCTATTTAAAGTTTAAGATTCAAATTATCAGACATCTCTTTGTCCAGTTTCCTTGGCATTGACATTGACTTGTATGATTTGTCTAGTTGACTATCTATAGTTGATACTGGCCTCAAATATACAGGATGGCTCATGTATGAAGGGACCGGTGCACTCAGCGCTTTTTGACCTGAAATGATGTTTTGCTTTACCTTTTTGTCCTATCTCACTGTTTCTGGTTAGTGGTCACTCACAATCTGGTCACTGTTAGCCCTATGCCAAACTCTAGGTGTAACTGACTTCATACACATCCCATTCTTCATTAAGAATAGATAGATTCTCTTAATCCAACCAAACAAAGGTTATAGACTTATTTTCTTGATAGGACCTTTTTATTACATTAGGAAACTAGTATCATCTAGTTTCAGAGATATCTTAGCAGTTTTTTTGATATCAGTATTGCTAGAAAATTAGAAATTTTGATATCAGTATTCTCTGCCAGAGTCCGCAGAGACATTTTGTAGTTTTAGTTCATAGTTACTGTTATTTACTATTGTTATCTCCTACCCTTGCCCTGACATTACATTTTGTTTCTCTCTCTCCATCAGCCTCTGTATAGCGCTCACTACTGCTAATCCACTAGCTGAAGACCTGACCTGAAAATGAGATATGTCTCATTTTCTTTTTGAGCTTTAACTAATAGGTCTGGCATAGTGTTTTAAGTATTCCTCTCAAGGAAGCTAGACTTCTCTCCCATTTGATCTAAACATCTGGGACAGTCTTTCCCAGCCTAGTGTTGGTAGAAGCGAACTGGAGGCAGACTGGAGCAGAGGACGTAGTGGCAGAAGAACAAAACAGTCTCTACTGAGGTGCTGCTTATGTAGTACTTTATGTACCATGGACTTTCATTTTTCTAGAGCTTCTATTAACTTCGGGGGAGATAATGTTTAATGTGTTCTAAGAACACTTGAACTATGAACATGAATTCATGCCTGGTTTTACACTACCTACTAATTGAGTGCCCTTGGGCAGTTAACCTCTCTGAACCTTTTGTCCATCCTAAGATGAAAGTGTTAGGATCTTCCTAAAATTAAATGATGTGTGTTATGGACTTTTAAGTACTATCTTGTTTAGTTAATACTAGCTGCTGCTGTTATTATCTGATAATTGCCTCTAGGTTTTTATTGCACTGTCAGAAAAAAAAAAGAAGAGAGTGCTGATTTCAGTAAAAGATTAGTTTTGTGACATATATATTACCGGATCTGCATTTCTTTCCCCCACAAGCACTCTGATTTACCCTTGGAGTGTGCTTAATGAAAGGTCAAAACTTAAGAATCCAGTTACTCTTTTTTTTTTTTTTTTTTAGATTTATTTACTCCCCCCACCCCGCCCAGCTGTGCTAGGTCTTTGTTGCTACACGCAGGCTTTCTCTAGTTGGAATGAGCAGGGGCTACTCTTTGTTGTGGTGTATGGGCTTCTTATTGCAGCGGCTACACTTGCTTTGGAACGTGGGCTCTAACCACATGGGCTTCAGTAGTTGGGGCATGTGGGCTCAATAGTTGCAGCTCAAGGGCTTTGTTGCTCCACATCATGTGGGATCTTCCCTGACCGGGGATTGAACCTGTGTCCCCTGCACTGGCAGGCTTATTTTTAACCACTAGACCACCAGAGAAGGCCAGTACTCATATTGTTAAAGAACATACTCTTTTAAACATGGGAGTTTTGTCAGCAGATGGTAGCGAGGGTTGCACAACAGTGAATGTACTTAACGATGCAGAACTCCGTACACGTAAAATGGTAATGTTTATGTTACGTACATTTTACCACAATAAAAACAGCATAGAAATGGATAATAGAGGAGGTGGTGGTGGTTTAGTTGGCTAAGTCATGTCTGACTCTTTTGTGACTCCATAGACAGTAGCCAGTCGGGCTCCTCTGTCCATGGGATTTCCTAGCTAAGAATACTGGAGTGGGTTGCCATTTCCTTCTCCTGTGGGGGAGGGACAGTTATTAAATTTGTATCTTCTTTCCTTTCAAGTTACCAAAGCCAAGGAGGAAAACATTTCTTTAAGACTTTTTGCCAAGAATCTCAGTTCTTTGGTCTTAAAGTCGGTTTTATTTGATACTTACACAGTGACTCCAGCTTTCCTATGGTTAGTTGTAAGCTGTATATCATTTCCCATCCTTCCACTTTTAACCTGTTTTTGTTTTTGAATCTTAAGTGTTTCTCTTGTAGACAGGATATAAGTTTTTTATTCAGTTTGATAATGTCTGCCTTTTGATTGGTGTATGTAATTCATTTTGTTTTACAATTGTTAAAAAAAAATTTTAATTGAGGTACAATTCATGTGTAAGTTTCAAGAGTACAGCATAGTGATTTACAATTTTTAAAGGCTGTACTCCATTGTAGTTNATATCATTTCCCATCCTTCCACTTTTAACCTGTTTTTGTTTTTGAATCTTAAGTGTTTCTCTTGTAGACAGGATATGTGTCTTTTATTCAGTTTGATAATGTCTGCCTTTTGATTGGTGTATGTAATCCATTTTGTTTTACAATTGTTAAAAAAAAATTTTAATTGAGGTACAGTTCATGTGTAAGTTTCAAGAGTACAGCGTAGTGATTTACAGTTTTTAAAGGCTGTACTCCATTGTAGTTATTAAAAATACTGCCTGCATCCCCTGTGTTGTACGATATACCCTTGTAGCATATTTATTTTATGCACAGTAGTTTGTACCTCTTAATCCCCATCTGTATTTTGCCCAGCCCTCCTGGACTGGTTTNGCTGTACTCCATTGTAGTTATTAAAAATACTGCCTGCATTCCCTGTGTTGTACGATATACCCTTGTAGCATATTTATTTTATGCACAGTAGTTTGTACCTCTTAATCCCCATCTGTATTTTGCCCTTCCCTTCTCTTCTCTTCCCACTAGTAACTGCTAGTTTGTTCTCTATCTGCGAATCTGTTCATTAGTTTTATTTTTTAGATTCTACATATAAATGGTATTATACAGTATTTGTCTTTGTGTGTCTGACTTAACATAATACACTTCAAGTCCATTGTTGTCGAAAATGGCAAACTTTCATTATTTTTAAATGGCTGAGTAGTAGTCCATTGTAATAAACACTTACACACACATACGTATATACTAAAAACCACATCTTCTTTATCCATTCATCTACTGATGGACACTTAGGTTGCTTCCATAATATAGGAATTGAAAATAATGCTGCTGTGAACATTGGAGGGCTTCCCAGGTGGCTCAGAGTAAAGAATCCACCTACCAATGCAAGAGACTCCAGAAATGCAGGTTTGTTCCTTGCGTTGGGGAAGATCCTCAGAGTAGGAAATGGCAGCCTACTCCAGTATTCTTGCCTGGTAAATTCCATGGACCGAGGAGCCTGGCAGGCTACAGTCCATGGGGTCTCAATGAATCAGATACAATTGAGTCCACTCACCCACGTGAACATTGGGGTGCAGGCGTCTTTTCAAATTAGTGTTTTCTTTTTTATCTGATATTTACCCAGGAGTGGAATTGCTGAGTCTTACTGTTTTCCACAGTGGCTGCTCCAGTTTATATCCTCACCAACAGTGTACAAGGGTTCCCTTCACATCCTTCCCAGCATTTGTTATTTGTGGTCTTTTTGACAATAGCCATTCTAACAGGTGTGAGGTGATATTTCATTGTGGTTTTAATTTGTGTTACTCTGATAATTAACAGTGTTGGGCATCTTTTCCTGTGCCTATTGGCCTTTGTGTATCTTTGGGAAAATGTCTGATCAGTTCTTGTTTTTCTAGTCAGCTTGTTTGCTTTTTTGCTGTCAAGTTGTGTGAGATTTTTTTGTGTGTTTTTGAGATTAACCCCTTATTGGTCATTTCATTTGCAAATATTTTCTCCCTTGATCGATTTATTTAAAAATTATTTATTTGGTTGTGCCAGGTCTTAGTTGCAGTATGTGGGATCGTCTATCTTCCTTGCGGTACAGGAGTACTTTTAGTTTAACAACTCTTTAATTGTTGCTTATGGGATCTAGTTCCCTCGCCAGGGATCAAACCTGGGGCTCCTGCCTTAGGAGTGTTGAATCTTAGCCACTAGACCAGTAAGGAAGTCCCTGCATTTATTTTGAATGAAATCACCAGTATGATGGGTTTATTTCTGCCATTTTGATACTTGTTTTCTATGTCTCATGTTTTTCTCTGTTCCTCCTTTACTGCTTTCTGTGTTAGTTATTTTCTGTTGTACTGTTTAAATGCCTGAGATTCTTTTTCCTTCTTAAAAATTATTGTTGGTGTTTGATATTGAAGTTACAGTATGCCTCAGCTTTTCACAGTGTACTTCAGATTAATACCAACTTAATTCCATTGAAATAGAAACCTTGGTCCACTACACTTTCTCCTTCCTTTGTGCTAATATTGTCATATATGTTGCATTTGTATATGTTAGAATAGTACAGTTTTATAATTGTTTCAGGCAATTGTTTTTTTAATCAGCTAAGAAAAGAGAAAATTTTATTTTTTACTGTCTTACATGTTTACATATGTAGTTGTCTTCATTTGTTGTTGTTTGGTCATTAAGTTATGTCCAACTCTTTGTGACCCCATGGACTACAGCACAACAGGCTTCCCTGTCCTTCACCGTCTCCTGGAATTTGCTCAAATTCACATCCATTGAGTCACTGATACTATCTAATAACCATCTCATCCTCTGCCGCCCTCTCCTTTTGCCTTCAATCTTTCCCAGCATCAGGGTCTTTTCCAGTGAGTTGGCTCTTTGCCTCAGGTAACCAAAGTATTAGAGCTTTACCTTGAGCATCAGTCCTTCCAATGAAGATTCAGGATTGATCTCCTTTAGGATGGACTGGTTTGATCTCCTTGCTGTCCAGGGGCCTGCCTCTCAAGAGTCTTCTCCCACACCACAGTTTAAAAGCGTCAATTCTTCAGCATTCAGCTTTCTTAGAGTCCAGCTCTCACATCCATATGACTACTGGAAAAACCACAGCCTTGACTAGACGGACCTTTGTTGGCAAAGTAATATCTCTGCTTTTTAATATGCTTTCTAGATTTGTAATAGGTTTCCTTCCAAGGAGCAAGTGTCCTTTAATTTTATGGCTGCAGTTACCATCCATAGTGATTTTGGAGCCCAAGAAAATAAAGTCTGTTAACTGCTTCCACTTTTTCTTCTTCTATTTGCCATTAAGTGATAGGACCAGATGCCATGATCTTCGTTTTTTGAATGTTGAGTTTTAACCCAGCTTTTTACTCTCCTCTTTCATCTTCATCAAGAGGATCTTTAGTTCCCCTTCCCTTTCTGCCATTAGGGTGGTGTCATCTACATATATGAGGTTATTGGTACTTCTCCTGGCAATCTTGATTCCAACTTGTGATTCATCCAGCCTGGCATTTCATATGATGTACTCTGCATATAAGTTAACAAGATGACAATATACAGCCTTGATGTACTCCTTTCCCAATTTTGAACCAGTCTATTGTTCCATGTAAGGTTCTAACTGTTGCTTCTTGTCCTGCATACAGATTTCTCAGGAGACAAGTGGTCTGTTATTCCCATCTCTTTAAGAATTTTCCACAGTTTGTTGTGATGACTTTAGCATCATCAGTGAAGTAAATGTTTTTCTGAAATTCCCTTGTTTTCTCTATGATCCAACAAATGTTGGTGGTTTGATCTCTCTGGTTCCTTTGCCTTTTCTAAATCCATCTTGTACATCTGAAGTTCTCGGTTCATGTATTGCTGAAGCCTAGCTTTAAAGATTTTGAGCATAACCTTAATTGCATGCTAAATGAGCACAACCATACTGTAGTTTGAACATTCTTTGGCATTGCCCTTCTTCGGTATTGAAATGAAAACTGATCTTTTCCAGTCCTGTGGCCACTGCTGAATTTTCTAAATTGGCTGACATATCGAGTATAGCACTTTAACAGCATCATGTTTTGGAATTTTAACTAGGTCAGCTAGAATTCCATCACCTCCACTAGCTTTGTTTGTAATAATGCATCCTAAGGCCCACTTGACTTCACACTCCAGGAATGTCTGGCTCTACTTGAGTGACCACATCATCTTGGTTATTTGAGTCTTTGAGACCTTTTTTGTATAGTCTTCTGTGTATACTTCCCAGGGATTGAATCTGGGTTTCCTGCGTTGCAGGCAGAGTCTTTACTGTCTGAGCCACCAAGGAAGCCCAAGTGCCTTTACTGCTGCTCTTTATTTCTTCATGTGGATCCTAGTTACCATCTGATATCATTTCTTTTCAGCCCGAAAGACTTTCTGTAGTATTTCTCGTAAGGTAGATATGCTTACTATGAATTCTTAGTCTTTGTTCATCTGGAAATGTCTTGTTTAATTTTTATATTTGAAGGATAGTTTTGCTGGATGTATTAGTTTTCCATTCCTGCATCAAAAATTATCATAAATTTATTACCTTAAAATACTACCTTACTAGTTTCTGTAAATTAGAGGTCTGGACATGGTTTAGCTAAGCCCTTTGTTCAGGTTTCAGAAGGCCTACAGTCAGGGGTTGGCCAAGGTTTTGGTCTCATCTGAGGCTTGGGATTCTTTCCAGGCTCACAGTTGTTGACAGAATTCATTTTCTTAAAGGTTATAGAGTTTATAGTAGCCTTCCTCTTCAAGCCTAATCAGACTGTCTCTTTGATCTAAGAGGGACTAAAGCCCTCTTTTAAGGGATTTACCTGATTTCAGTCAAACCCACCCCCAAAAACCCCCTTTTGATGAACTTAAAGTCACAATGATTAGGGACTTTAATTCCATCCACAAAATTTCTTCTCCCTTTGTCATAAAATGTAATTTAATCATCAGACTGACAGCCATAGGACTCACTCACACTTAAGAGGAGGTGTGTACACCATGGAGTGGAAATTTTGGGGGCCATGTTAGAATTCTTTCCACCACACTAAGTACAGAATTATTTGTTCTTTTGTTTGCTTTCAGGATTCTGAATATTCCACTGCTTCCTGGTCCTCATTGTTTCAGGGGAAAGTCAGCTGTTAATTTTTATTAGGGGATGTTGGGGGGATGTGATGAGTCATTTTTCTTTTGTTACTTTCAAAATTTTCTGCCCGTTTTTTGTCTTTCAACATTTTATTTATTTATTTAGGACTGTGCTGGGTCTTCATTGCTGCACTCAGGCTTTTTCTAGTTGCAGAGAGTGGGGGCTACTCTCTGGTTGTGGTTCTCAGGCTTCTCATTGCGGTGGCTTTTCTTGTTGTAGCACATGGGCTCTAGCCTTGTGTGCTTCAGTAATTGTTGCACATGGGCTCAGTAGTTGTGGCACAAAGGCTTAGTTGCTCCTCCGAGGCTTACGGGGTCTTCCTGAACCGAGGGTTCGAACCCATGGCCCCTGCATTGGCAGGCGGATTCTTAACCACTAGATCACTAGGCAGTCTTGTCTTTCAACATTTTGGCCAGTATGTCTGGAAGGTCTCTTTATGTTTCTACTACTTGAAATTCATTGAGCTTCTTGAATGTCAGATTAAAGATTTTAGTCCAATTTGGGGAGTCATCAGTACATCCACTCCAGTACTCTTGCCTGGAAAATCCCATGGATGGAGGAGCCTGGTAGGCTGCAGTCCATGGGGTCACTAAGAGTTGGGCACAACTGAGGGACTTCCCTTTCACTTTTCACTTTCCTGCATTGGAGAAGGCAATGGCAACCCACTGCAGTGTTCTTGCCTGGAGAATCCCAGAGATGGGGGAGCCTGGTGGGCTGCCATCTATGGGGTCACACAGAGTCGGACACTACTGAAGCGACTTAGCAGCAGCCATTATTTATTCTTTCTTTGTTTTTTTGTGAGATTCCTATTTTACCTGTGTTGGTATGCTTGATGGAGTCTCACAATAGAAAATCTGGTTGATCTGTCTTCAAATTTGTTATTCTTTTGTCTGCCAGCTCAGATCTGCCGTTGAGCCCCTTCAGTGAAATTTTCATTTCAGTTATGTACTTTTCAGTTCCAGAATTCCAATTTGATTCTTCTTTATAATCTCTTTTTGTTGAGATTCTCTGTTTCATTGAGTCATTGTCATCATACTTCGAGTTCTATAAGTATGATTTCCTTTGGTTCTTTAAACGTGTTTGTGATAGCTGCTTTGAAATCCTTGTCAGCCTAGTCCAAGAACTGAATTCCCTCAGAGACAGTTTCTGTTGACTGTTTTTAACCACATGTAAGTTATACTTTCTTATTTCTTCGCATGTTTTATCATTTTTTGTTAAACCAAGCATTTTAGATAATGTATTTTCAAGATTGTCGAGTTAGATCACCTCTTCTCTTTCTTCCCAGGAGAGCTTTGTTGCAGTATTTTTTTTTTAAAGGACTTGCTTGCACTAAGTCTGCAGTCTTTGCTGTCGCTGATACTTTTCTTGTGTGTGCACTTTTTTTTTTAAGCCTGGCTTCCTGGGGGGTCACCCTTGGATCAGGACAGCTTTAGTGGTCAGCCAGTGACTGGTCAGAGGTTCTGCATAAACACTTAGCTAGTAAGGCTTCTGCCCTTTGATAGTGGATTTGTATGTAGGTTGGGGAATGACTTGAATGTTTAGGCAAGTAATAGGTTTGTTTCAGCTTTTACTTTGTGCCAAGTCTTCTCATGTCCATATCACTCCTATATCTCTGAAAGATCTCATATTGGGTCACAGATACATAGATAACTGTGGATCCTCACCAGTTTTTTCTGAGCCTGCATACAGCTTTGTGCAAGCACACAGCCTTTCAGACCTCCAAGGATAAGAGAACTATCGAGGCCTGTCGTTACTGTGCCATTCTCAGGATATCCCTCCTAACTTTCTGGCAAGTCTGCTGATTTGTTTCTTGCCCCAGTCATTATTGCAACCTTGGGCCACTGCAGTATTGTTCTTCCCCAGAATCACTGTTGTTCGCAACATCACTCCTGTATGTGGAACTTTCTGCTTTCTGCATTCTACTTTTAGTCAGTGGTCTTCCTTTAGCAGCAGTGGCGCTGGTTGGCACAGCTTGCCTCACACCAGTAGAACTTCGATTGTGGAGCTGGTGGCCTAAAACACCACAGATTTCCACTGTTCTTACTTGACATTCAGTAGTTTTTCTTCAGTAAATGCTTTCTAATTTGTTACATGTCTTCAGCCAGTTTCCAGAGTTCTGATAGGCATGTTTGTTTGTTTTCCTGAGAGGGTTATTTTGACAGGTTTGTCTAATTTTATATTTGATTTGGGGGGTAAAGGGTTTACCAAGCTCATCGCTCTAGCATTTCAGCAGTTCCACCCTTATCTTTTTACATTTTTGACCGAAAAATAAGCACAACCTGAAAGCTGAGAATCATGTTTCATTCAGCAGCCCTGCTGAAGACATAAGCCTGGGAGGCAAACTCTCGGATAGCTCTGAGGGACTGTTCTAAAGAGGCAAGGGAAATACATAGGAGTTTCTGCAACAAATACCAGGTGCTTGGAACATCAAAAGATTACTGTTAATTAAAAACAGACATCAAATTAATGAATTTAGTGCTTTCTATGATGGGAAGTTGCAAGAGTGTGGGCTCAATGAAATCATATCTTTGATATGTACCTTAACTATCTAGGAACAGTATCCCGCTGTTCTCTGTCCTGAATACCCTCAGGGTGCACAGTGGGGAGGGGGCAGCTTCAGTGACCAATGGCTTGATGGACTCGGTGTCGTTTGTTTTTGATATGGCAGGAGACATTTATAGTCCCCACTCATTATTATAGGTTTTTCCCCTTAGTTTGGCATTTTAATTTTTATTTTATATTGTAATGTAGTTGATTTACAATGTTGTATTAGTTCATATTATGTTTTAATGTTAATTTATGGGTGCTCAGAAGCACTTCTTGTTGTTGTTCAGTCGCTGAGTCATGTCCACCTCTTTGCGACCCCATGGACTGTAGCACGACAGGCTTCCCTGTCCTTCAGCATCTCCTGGAGCTTGCTCAACTCATGTCCAGTGAGTTGGTGATGCCATCCAACTGTCTCTTCCTCTGTTGTCCCCTTATCCTCCTGCTGTCAGTCTTTCCCAGTATCAGGGTCTTGTCTTTTCTTTTTTTATTTTTTAATTGAAGGATAATTACTTTACAGAATTTTGTTGTTTTCTGTCAAACCTCAGCATAAATCACCCATAGGGATACATATATCCCCTCCCTCCCTCTTGAACCTCCCTCCCATCTCTCTCCCTATCCCACCCCTCTAGGTTGATACAGTGCCCTTGTTTGAGTTTCCTGAGACATACAGCAAATTCCCATTGTCTGTTTTACATACCGTAATTCAAGTTTCCATGTTACTCTCTCCATACATCCCACCCTCTTCTCTCCTCTCCCCATGTCCATAAGTCTGTTCTCCATGTCTGTCTGTCCACTGCTGCCCTGCAAATAAGTTCTTTGGTACCATCTTTCTAGGTGCCATATGTATGCATTAGTATACGATATTTATCTTTCTGACTTACTTCACTCTGTAGGTTCATCCACCTCATTAGAACTGACTCAAATGTGTTCCTTTTATGGCTGCTTAATAGTCCATTGTGTATACGTCCCATAGTTTCTTTATCCTTTCATCTGTTGAACTATGAACTATTGTAAATAGTTCAGCATCAGGGTCTTTTCTAATGAGTCAGTTCTTCGCATCAGGTAGCCAAAGTATTGTAGCTTCAGCCTCAGTATCAGTCCTTCTAGTGAATATTCAGGATTGATTTCCTTTTGGGTTGACTGGTTTGATCCTGTTATAGTCCAAGGCACTCTCAAGAGACTTCGCTAACACCACAGTTCAAAAGCATCAATTCTTCAATGCTCAGCCTTCTTTATGGTCCAGTTCTCCCATCCATACATGACTGTGAAATATCATAGCTTTGACTAGACAGACTTTTCTTGGCAAAGTAATGTTTCTGCTTTTTAATATGCAGAATAGCTTTCTTCCAAGAAGCAAGCGTCTTTTCATTTCATGGCTGCAGTTACCATCTGCAGTGATTTTGGAGCCCAAGGAAATAAAGTCTGTCACTGTTTGCATTGTTTTCCCATCTATTTTCCATGAAGTGATGGGTTCAGATGCTGTGATCTTTGTTTTTTGAATGTTGAATTTTAAGCCAGCTTTTCACTCTCCTCTTTCACCTTCATCAAGAGGCTCTTTAGTTCCTCTTCACTTTCTGGCATAAGGGTCATGTTACCTGCATATCTGAGGTTATTGATATTTCTCCCAGCAATCTTGATTATAGCTTGTGCTTCTTCCAGCCCAGCATTTCACATGATGTGCTCTGCATAGAAGTTAAATAAACAGGGTGACAATATAGCAGTCTGTTGTTCCATGTCCAGTTCTAACTGTCACTTCTTGACCTGCATACAGGTTTCACAGGAGGCAGGTAAGGTGGTCTGGCATTCCCATCCCTTGAAGAACTTTTCACAGTTTTTTGTGATCCACACAATCATAGGCTTTAGCATAGTCAATGAAGCAGAAGTAGATGTCTTTCTGAAATTCTCTTGCTTTTTCTGTGATCCAGCAGATGTTTGGCAATTTGATCTCTGTTCCTTTGCCTTTTCTAAATCCAGCTTGAACATCTGGAAGTTCTCAGTTCATATACTGTTGAAGCCTAGCTTGGAGAATTTTGAGCATGCCTTCGCTACCATGTGAAATGAAGCACTTTTTATGCAATGCTTAAATATTTTTAAAAGCCTCTTAGCCAGGTATTACTTAGCTCCTTGCACAGTACTTGTTGAAATATTTATCTCTTGGCCTACTAATAGACATGTGACCCTGAATGGGTTTCATAACTCCTCTTTTTAAGTTTTTTTCAGCCATGAAGTGAAACCCCAAAGGATTAAATGTGACATATGACATAGTATTTGCACTACACTAAGCAGCCAGTGATGATATATGTGAAGTAATAATAGTTCCTGTTTAACTGAGCTGAGTGGCAGTATCTTCTTTTTAAAGATGCTGCTGCTGCTACTAAGTCACTTCAGTCGTGTCTGACTCTATGCGACCCCATGGACTGCAGCCTACCAGGCTCCTCCGTCCATGGGATTTTCCAGGCAAGAGTACTGGAGTGGATTGCCGTTGCCTTCTCTGAAAGATGCTGCACCTCAGATTTATAGGAGGAAAGTAACTTACCGTGGTCACATGGTCAGAGGCATGTTTCAGAGGCAGGCCTGAGCCCTGGTCTGCTTGATTAATTTATCTGGTTTTGGGTGTGTTTTGTTTTGGCTGCTTCCGAGAATCAGAAATTGTGTTACAAATTTGTGATTAGCTTCTATTATGTTAAGTCTACAGTCACACAAAGGAAATAACGATTGTATGTGTACTCATATATATGTACTTCCATTTGGTTCCCCCAGCATGTATCATTTCAGGAACTTCCACAACAAAAAGTATTACAACAGTTATTTAAACCTTAAGTCTTTCTCTGAGATATAACCTTAATAACTCTAACCTTGAATACCTTAAGTGAATGGGAAAAACCGGGGACTTTACTCTTTTCATCCACATCTAAACTTGAAAACTTCTGATACGTAATAATATAAGCAGTCATGAAAGTATACATAGAAAAAGTTTCTATTAGCTTTAAGGCCTTTAAGCCTAATAGGGTGTACATACATGTCTTTAGCATAATAGTGTACTCCCCAGATTGAATACTGTCTTATAGAAACTCCCCCATGGTATCTACTTTTCTTAATATCTACCTCTTAACCCTGACTTATCTTTCTCTGTATAAAATCTGCTAAGCCAGAGACCATGTCCATATATTTAGTCAACATTCATAATTCTCAGTAAATGGTTTGTATTCTTTGTACTCATTAGCATTCAAGGTAGCATTGATTTAGTGATTTATGAGACTTCATAGTCATAATTAATATTTATAAATGTCATGACTTAAAATATATTTGCCATAATTTCAAGTAGGGTTTGGGGGTTAAAGGTGAAAGATCTGGAATGATTTCCTTTTCTTGGAAACTTCACAACACAGCTTGGAGGAGAGGTCAAGGAATGGAAACTGTGTGAAGAAAAGGGTACTCTCAAATGAACCTAAATTATAAGGAAAAGAACCAGAATGCCCTGCTGTCCAGTGCTACCTGAGAAACACTGATTACACCTAACAGTTAATGAGGATCTGTTGGCCAGAAGTTTTTTTAATTAAACCAATGTAATTATTAATGTATTGAAACTTTCGATGACAAGTTACAAATTCTTCTGTGACTGTGCTGTTAGCTGTGGTTTATTATGAGGATTCATTCTTCAGTTCAGTTGCTCAGTCGTGTCCGACTCTTTGTGACCCCATGAGTCGCAGCACGCCAGGCCTCCCTGTCCATCACCAATTACTACTCACTCAGACTCAGGTCCATAGAGTCAGTGATGCCATCCAGCCATCTCATCCTCTGTCATCCCGTTCTCCTCCTGCCCCCTATCCCTCCCAGCATCAGAGTCTTTTCCAATGAGTCAACTCTTCGCATGAGGTAGCCAAAGTATTGGAGTAGTTTCAGCTTTAGCATCAGTCCTTCCAATGAACACCCAGGACTGATCTCCTTTAGGATGGACTGGTTGGATCTCCTTGCAATCCAAGGGATTCTCAAGAGTCTTCTCCAATACCATAGTTCAAAAGCATCAATTCTTCAGTGCTCAGCTTTGTTCACCATCCAACTCTCACATCCATACATGACCACTGCAAAAACCATAGCCTTGACTAGATGACCTTTGTTGGCAAAGTAATACCTCTGCTTTTTAATATGCTGTCTAGGTTGGTGATAACTTTCCTTCCAAGGAGTGTCTTAATTTCATGGCTGCAATCACCATCTGCAGTGATTATTCTTAGTTACTTATTATTTCTAATAAAAAGATCTTGTAAGGTGATCTGAGTACTTTCAGGTTATTAGAACAATAATCATTCTATGAGGACTTATGAAAGGAATAAAATATTGTAACAGCACTGCTGTCAACTTGTAAAACACACATGCCTATAGTGTTTAGTATCATTGTCTAGTTGCTCTTATTATAACTAATTACTCTCCTCTGAATAGAGGAGAAAGGAGTCTATTACTATGGGGATCATTCATGTCATAGAGAATTAGGACTCATTAAATACCTTTTTACATTTTTTAAAATAGTTTTCCAACTAATTTTTCTAAGAAACACCTCAGCTTCATTATTTTATAAGTGGCAGACTCTTTTATACCATCTGTTCCTAGAGGTTTATCAAATTACTGTAGAGAAAGCAACTCAATCTTAAATTACAACTGTTATTTTAGAATGTTGCCTTGGGACATCTTTAGGTTCAGCTCATTGGATCAGCTTAAGTTATGGAGGAACACTTTTGTTGAATAATCCACAATCGGTGGATTTTCTGGGAACTTTAGCTACTCAGAAAATAGTCAAGAACTGATAAGGAAGCAAAAAAGTATAAACAGCAAAGAGTTTTTTAAAAATTAAAGTCTATTCACTTCTTTAGGTATCACGTTTTTGTATGTGAAATACTGTGCTCTTAATCTCTTCATGTTTAGCGTGATTCTACCAGTCAGATTACTGAATCAGTTATCTGTTGCTTTGTAATAAAAACTGTGAAAAGTTGATGTCTTAAAACAACATTAATTTTATCACAGTTGTACAGTTTTGTCAGACCTTAGAAGGAATATCTCTGTTCTTGATATCCGCTGGAGCAGCTTAATTGGGGCTGGAGGATTTATTTCTAAGATGACTCAAGTCATTTGGCTAGCTGGCACGTTGTTGCTGGCTACCATCTGGGAGATAAGCTGAGGCTATTGATCAAGTCCTGAGTTTTCTTCCATGTGGATAGTTAGATTTCTAATAGAAAAATGGTGGCTGGGTTCCAAGAGACAGTATCTTTATGAAGCAATATTCCAAGAGGGTGAGTCTTACTGTAATTAATAAATATTTGCTAATATGCCATTGACCAGAGGCAGTCACATGGCCAAGGTGCTGTGGGAAGGAAATGGCAATTCACCCCAGTACTCTTGCCTGAAAAACCCCATGGACGGAGGAGCCTGGCAGACTACCGTCCATGGGGTCACAAGAGTCAGACATGACTTAGCTACTTCACCACCACCACAGGAAGATATGGAGGATACAGAAAGAAAGATACTGAGAGGCATTGCTTTTTGTAAACCACCAAAGTAATAGGCTACTCCAGTTGTATACCTTCTCTGTCTATAGCAAAGTAGCCTCTCTGAAGGACATTTAGAAATCTTAACATTCATAGCTTTTGACCCAGTAATTTTACCCTTAGGGGTTTGTTCTAAGGAAAGTGTCAGTTCTCTAGATCTGTACTAAAACTTCATCTAACTTTTCACCCAGTACATTTTACCCAGGGTCAGGTAACCGTTAGATGCCAGAATTGGGATTTAAAACCAGGTTGTCTGGTTCCAGAGCTGTGTGCTTTAACCATGTCCTGTATCTCTCAGGTAGATGATATCTGTATACAATCATGTTAATAATATCAAATAAGAAGCTAGTATTTTTAATAAGAATAAAATCTGTACATATAAAATCTGAAAGGATATACAGTTGGCCCTTAAACAACATGGGTTTGAACTGCATGGGTCCTCTTACTTATGGATTTTTTTCAGTAGTAAATACTACAGGACTACACAATCCATGGTCAGTTGAATCTGTGGATGCAGAACTGCAAATATGGAGGAACCATGTATACAGAGGACCAGCTATAAATTACACTTGGATTTTCAACTCTCAGGAGGGTCGGTGTCCCTACCCTCCAGCATTGTTCAGGGGTTAGTCATGTATTAGAATGACATATCTGCAAATGAGCATGTGCCACTGTTTTCTTTTTGTGGTATGGATGCTTCCTATGAGCCTGCCATGCACACTTAACCTAATACATTCATCTGTATATGTTTTTTGTCTGTTTTGTTTCTACCCTGATTACTTTAGTGTGGGTTTCCACTTTTTCATCTAAACAGTAGCAAGTCTGCAATGAATTATAACTGATAAAGGTTTTAAGTCTTGGCAGATTACTTTGCTCTCCTCTATCCAACCCCCCAGTTTTATGCTGTAAATATCTCTTAAGGAGGATTTTTTTTTTTTTAGATCTCTGTATTGGAAAAGACTCTGATGCTGGGAGGGATTGGGGGTAGGAGGAGAAGGGGACGACCGAGGATGAGATTGCTGGATGGCATCACGGACTCGATGGATGTGAGTCTGAATGAACTACGAGAGATGGTGATGAACAGGGAGGCCTGGCGTGCTGCGATTCATGGGGTCGCAAAGAGTCGGACGCAATTTAACTGAACTGCATCCATATGTGCCTTGTAATGCATACATAGAAGTTTAGAGTACACCTACTGAAAAGAGCTGCTTTTGTTTTTATTTATTATATTTACTTTTGGCTATGCTAGGTCTTCATAGTTGTACAGGCTTTCTATAGTTGCGGTGAGCACGGGCTTCGTTCTGGTGTGTGGGCTCCTCGTTGCTGTGGCTTCTCTTACTGTGGAGCACAGGTTCCAGGGTGCCCAGGCTTCAGTAGTTGTGGTGCAAGGACTTACTTGCCTTGTGGCATGTGTGATCTTCCTGAATCAAACCCTTGTCCCTTGCATTGCCAGGTGGATTCTCAACCACCAGACCACCAGGGAAGTCCAGAGCTTCTTAACTAGTATTCTTTCACTGATTTCTACATTATAGTTTTATTTGTGGTGACTTTTCATACCATTTCCATTGTTCTCATAGTGTCAGTTCCAGATCCTTGAGGATGTAAAATATTGCCCGTATCTGTCCTGGCTAAACTGGAATCACTGGGAATCATACAGATTCTTAAGCACCCAGTATTCTGTTTCACCTTTAATAAGTCTAGGGCAGTGGTTCTTGACCATGGTTGTATCTTAGAATCACCTAAAAATACTGATGTTTGGAGTCCAACCTATACTAATTTGAATGAGATTCTCTAGATGAGGGCACTTAAGAGTGTGGGGATGGGAGTGTGTTTAAAACCTCCTGAAGTAATTCTTAGAATTAGGCAAGTTGGAAAGAGATGAAAAATAGTTTTGCACTTAAAAAATTTTTCAAAATAGGTCTTATGCTATTAATAGGCAGTTTTCTTTCAGCAGAAGCTTGTAGGATTATGTAAGTGTTCAAGAACTATTAAGAACAAATTTTCCTTTACAATAGAATTATTACTGCACAGTTTCATTAAAGGTTGCCCATTGAAGATCTTGCTTGAGCTCATAAATAAATATTGTCATTCACAAATGAAGAATATGGACAAAGTAGAAGACTTATATGAAATTACTTGGTTTATACATTAAACTAGTCTCAATAATGTCTTCTCTACTGTTTCAGAAATTATACCATAAAGGATACTTCTTTTAAAATAACAGGAAATTGTATCACTGGAAGGCCTTGTCCTTATTTAAAAAAAAAAAGAAACTAAACACAATACCTTGGCTTAATGACAGTCTACATTTCAAAGGTTCTCCAGACTAAAAGCTTATTCTTTGCTTAAATGACTTCTCCCAAGCCATATTTAGAGTTCATCTAGGTTATAAACCATATCTCCAGTTATTCATGCTGTTCCAGATTGGGTAAAACAAGTATCAAAAGTACTGAAGGGCGAGGTAATAGCTTAAGCACTTCTCAGCTTATCCTTTATCTCTAGATGTAGATGTTTGAAGAAATACAGCCTTTTAATGAGAACTGAAGCGAGGCATCCATTTACATCTCTTAGGATTGGTTGAATAGAATGTGGCCTATTGAGTATACTTTTGATGTCGTTGCCAGTCTCTTTTTTCAAATGTACACATGACACTATCTGAAGAAATGCTAGAAACACCTAGTAAACATTTTTCGAATATCTATTGTTAAGCTATATTCAGGTGACCACATTTTGAGGCTTGGTTTTCTGCTTGGCTATCAGTGATAATCAGGTTACATATCGGGTATCTGTGAGCTGCTGACTTTGATAGGTCAGCCTCTGTAAGTGTGTAAGACCTAGCTTTTTGGAGACCAGTAATATGGCCATTTCCTGTTTGAACGTGAAGGGAGCACTTGTTTTAGAGTTCTGTACCATGGTTTCAAAATCTGTTCTGTAGTGTATAACGTCCATTTGAATTCCCGATGGTTTTACCCTATGTGGTTAGTAATACCTTGTGGGAAATGACTAGTAGTTTCTCTTTATATAAATAGCAGGCATATAGGCATCTCTCATAACATTTTATCCCTGTGGAGTTTTGGTTTTGGTATGTTATGAGGAAAAGTAAAGAGCAACGAATAATTTTGAACAGGGTTATGTGTGTTAGTATGTGTTAGTCGTGTCTGACTCTTTGTGACTCCATGGACTGTAGCCTGCCAGGCTCCTCTGTCTGTGGAATTCTCCAGACAAGAATACTAGAGTGGGTAGTCATTCCCTTCTCCAGGGGATCTTCCTGACTGAGGGATCGAACGCAGGTAAAGGTGGATTCTTTACCTTGTGAGCCACCAGGGAAGCCCTGAATAGGGTTACTCTTGTTCTTTTCTAATTTTCTGAATGTCCCAGGTTTCTTATATGGTTAGTCCATCACCTTTTCATAAGCTACACAGAAGCTTCAGAATTGCTCTGAATTTTGCATAGGATAAGTAACAAATATCTATGGCTTCATTCTAGCCAAGTAGACTCTAAGTCTTAATTTTTCTGAATCAACAAATTGCAAACATAATGTACTTACACATTTGTGTGTTCACACTGTATCTGGCAGAATGGGGTTTCCCTGCAGTAAGCAAGTCTCTGTCCTGATGGTTAAAGTCAGGCAGATAACTTCCCCTAAAAGTGAATTCTCTAAGAATTCATTCTGTGCTTTGCCCATTCCATAGGTTTTAAATTTAGCCGGGTAAATTCCAAATGGCACTAAATTTTATTATGAAAGGTAAGTACAAGGAAAAAAATAAACTCAATATAAGAGGGAAAAAAATAACTTTACATGGGAGAGATCTAAATGACCTTACCTTCACCAAGTGATTGAACAGCAGGACAAGCTGACGTCATGTTCTTTCTGTTGTGGGTTACTGAGAAGGCTTCAAATTCCTGCCGATAGGAACATTCCTGACTAAGATGAACGACATGGAACTCATCATGAGGAAAAGGACAAACTCAGGGGTATAATATCTCTCAAATATCTGGCCTGCACTCTTTAAAATTGTCACTGTCTTAAATGGCAAAAGGGCAGGAGGATTGCTCTAGATTGAAGAAGACTTAGATAACAAGGCTTATATAATATAAATAAGCTACAGGGATATATTGTATAGCACAAGGAAAATAGCCAGTATTTTATAATGACTTTAAATGGAGTATAATATCTAAAAAATTTTGAATCACTATGTTGTACTTAAGTTATGTTAAAACNTCTGTCTGTGGAATTCTCCAGACAAGAATACTAGAGTGGGTAGTCATTCCCTTCTCCAGGGGATCTTCCTGACTGAGGGATCGAACGCAGGTAAAGGTGGATTCTTTACCTTGTGAGCCACCAGGGAAGCCCTGAAGAGGGTTACTCTTGTTCTTTTCTAATTTTCTGAATGTCCCAGGTTTCTTATATGGTTAGTCCATCACCTTTTCATAAGCTACACAGAAGCTTCAGAATTGCTCTGAATTTTGCATAGGATAAGTAACAAATATCTATGGCTTCATTCTAGCCAAGTAGACTCTAAGTCTTAATTTTTCTGAATCAACAAATTGCAAACATAATGTACTTACACATTTGTGTGTTCACACTGTATCTGGCAGAATGGGGTTTCCCTGCAGTAAGCAAGTCTCTGTCCTGATGGTTAAAGTCAGGCAGATAACTTCCCCTAAAAGTGAATTCTCTAAGAATTCATTCTGTGCTTTGCCCATTCCATAGGTTTTAAATTTAGCCGGGTAAATTCCAAATGGCACTAAATTTTATTATGAAAGGTAAGTACAAGGAAAAAAATAAACTCACTATAAGAGGGAAAAAAATAACTTTACATGGGAGAGATCTAAATGACCTTACCTTCACCAAGTGATTGAACAGCAGGACAAGCTGACGTCATGTTCTTTCTGTTGTGGGTTACTGAGAAGGCTTCAAATTCCTGCCGATAGGAACATTCCTGACTAAGATGAACGACATGGAACTCATCATGAGGAAAAGGACAAACTCAGGGGTATAATATCTCTCAAATATCTGGCCTGCACTCTTTAAAATTGTCACTGTCTTAAATGGCAAAAGGGCAGGAGGATTGCTCTAGATTGAAGAAGACTTAGATAACAAGGCTTATATAATATAAATAAGCTACAGGGATATATTGTATAGCACAAGGAAAATAGCCAGTATTTTATAATGACTTTAAATGGAGTATAATATCTAAAAAATCTTGAATCACTATGTTGTACTTAAGTTATGTTAAAACTGTGTTATAGTTAGGGCTTTCCAGGTGGCTCAGTGGTAAAGAATCCACCTGCAGTGCAGGAGACATAGAAGATGTAGGTTCTATCCCTGGGTTGGGAAGATCCCTTGGAGAAGGAAATGGCACCCCTGTTTAATATTCTTGCCTGGGGAATCCCATGGACAGAGCAGACTGGGGGGCTATATTTCCTGGGGTCACGAATGAGTTGGACACCATTTAGTGATTAAACGCATACACAGAGTTACAGTTTTCCCAAAAAACGTTATTAAATAGTGCTGACATTTAACTAGGATTTGGCTTATAATGATTAACAGAAGCATATTTTTAATGTAAAATAAAATAATTTTTCTAGACTTCATGGATTCCAAGCAGCCAATTTAACTTTTGCGGGGGCAAATGATTATAATTCTCTGCTTTTTAAATGTTAGTTTGGGCTACAGCCCTGACATAGCTTTAAATTATTGTTAATTTCAGTTTCTTATATATATGACAATGGTTAATGTAAATATTTATAGGTACCTCTGTCTTTGCTTTGCCAGGCATTCATAACTCCATGAATGGAACTGAAAAGTCTAAAATAGACCAAGGTTACTCAAACTCACTTTCAGCATTCACTAATATCACATACCTACACAAATAGCTGCCAGGTGTGGCTTAGTTTATGGTTTTTGCCTAATGATTGGCTTTAGTTTTGCCTGTCTTAGGTTACTGTTCCTCAAATGCTGTTATTTCATACAAATGGCTGAGTTTGACACTTTTACCTGTTAGGTAAAATGACCTATAGATGGAGGAAAATAGTAGTTTCTAGTTTATGCTCAGCTTGAGAAACTAGAGCAACTTTTCTTAAAATGAAATTCGAATGTAAGGATGAGAAAATACTAAATCTTGCCTTTTAAGTTTCAAAAGTTTTAGTCATCTTAACATCATTAAGTCTGATTTACATTTAATTTCAGAATTCAGCACTTATTTCTCTCTGGATACATCAGAAGCATTTTAAATGATATCCAAAAGAAAAACTTTAAAGAATTTTTGCTATAATTTGCCTCAGTCTGTCTCTTTCCTATACTCTTCAAGCAGATAAAACTTAAAACTAGCTAGAACCAGCCCTTTTTCTTTCTAAGAAATACTTGACATATTAGTTTCAGGTGTACATCGTAATGATTTTATATTTGTATACATTGTAAAAATAAGTCTAGTTAATATCTAGCATTACACATGGTTACTTAAAAAATAAATAATGCTTTTGTGTGTAATAAGAATGAGCCAACTTTTCATGCTGCCCTTTAGTGTATATGTAGCTAACCTGTTGAATTTGTAGTAACTTCTCTGTTATTTTTTTTTCAAGATATATTCTTGTTCAGAGATGTTTATTAACTCCTGGTGCTCAAGATATATTCTTGTTCAGAGATGTTTATTAACTCCTGGTGCTCACAGGGAGATACGTTGGCCAGATAGTCAGGCTTTTAGTTTTATTTCCCACCATCTCCTATGGTTTAGAATTACTTCCCGAATATACTGTTTTCTTCTCTGCATGTAGTTCATGGTATTTTCATCGTTCTCAACTGTCTTCCTGTAGTATGCCTGACTCCATATGTTAAAAGAATACTGACCAAGTCAATTATCAGTTCCTTTATGCTTTTTTTAAAAATTATACAAATGGTATCATACTGTATAGATGCTGTTCTGAAACTTCCTATACTTAACACATCTCAGGGAAGCTTCCTGATCAGTCTTTGGCTGAGTTACATTTTGTAAAAGTTGTATAATATTTCATTTTATATTTGTAGCAGTTTAATAAGATTTTCAGTTTCTGGGCTTTTTTTTTGCTATTATATAAAAGATGTTCAAGTGAATTTCTATGCACTGATACCATTTTGCATATGTAGAAGTACTCATAGGATAATTCTTGGTGGAATCATTGGCTCAAAAGATAATATGCGTTTAAAAGAATGATGTCGCCAAAATGCCCTTCTTTAAGGTTGTTTTCACTAATAGCAGTAAGTTTTTTAGAGGCCTGTCTATCTTCACCATCATTGGGTATTAAAATTGAATACCTGCCTGTCTGATAAATGAAAATGGGGTTTTACTGTTTTGACTGTCATTTCTTGTGTGAGTGAAGTTGAACGTTATTGACATAGTTTTTCTAAAGTCTGTCAGTTTATTCATCTTTATCTTTCACTAGTTTTTAAGTTCTTTACATTTTAATGAAATTACCTCTTTGTTTTATATTGCAGATATTTATCTACACTTTATGGTCTTTCAACTTTGTTTTTGTTTATGGTGTATAGTATTTTTATACTATTTGTTTATAACCAAATACATGCTTCATAAGGACCAAGACTGCATCTTACTCATCATTATATTTCCCATCTTATCTAGCACTATGTCCTTTTGTGGATGTTCTTAAACTGTAATAATAGTTGAATCCTTCCAAAACTGTAGGAGAAAAACATTACTCTTACTCTTTTCTCTTCAGAAAACCAAAATACAATATTTTATAAGAGTTAAATAAGTTGAAAGTTACCAATCATGAGCATTTGTAATTTAAAGTGATAGTTCAGTGGCATAAACAAAAAAACCTCAGCATCTTTTATTTGTATGCTGATCAATTTGAATTGAAAGTCCTTGTGATGATCAAGGAGAAGTTGACAGGTACACTCACCACTCTAAATGTAATGGGCAAATAATAAAATTACTTGATATGACTTTTCTATAAAACCTCTAAAGCAGTCTTCATATAAAGAGAAATAGCCAGCTGAGAAAACTATAAAATTTTCTTAAAATAACCATGATCCTTGTTTAATATATAATCTTCAATCTATTACCTAGTCATAGAAAGGAGTGGACTTTTTCTCCCTCCCACTTCCCATCTGTTAAAGTGAATCAGATATAATCATGATTGTGTCAAAAGTTCAGAAGGGAAAATGGACGTAAAATGAGCTGAATTGGCATTCTTCCTTCAACATTGTACCTGTAAGCTTGATATGTTGTTTCAGAGATTAACTTTATAGACTTCCGTACCCAGAAGTATGAAAATTCTTAGGGAACTCTTTTCACAAGCTTGATCTTAACATACTGAATAAAGAGAGCAGCTAATCCCTTTTGTAAGGTAATTTGAGAGGAGGGAATTCAAAATGTAAAATCTCACCTGCAGAAAACACTCTATTCTGTAAAGGCCTTTCTATCTTTAGACACTTACAAAGACTTAATATTTTAGTGTGGAAGGGTGAACTTGGTTAAAAAGCCAATGGGTGAAATTAGAGAGAAATAATCCAGTGCTTTCTTTCTGGGAATTACCATCTTGCTCTCCAGGGGACCTAATTTTATTCCCTGTGGGTAATGAGAATACCCCTCTTGTACAGCAAGCCAGCATCTCTAAATATAAGCTTGACTTTTAGTATAATAAGAGTCTTGTTAGGTGCAATTTTGCTCTTAGTCATTAATACAATGAACAAATGTTGTGGTTACCTGGGAAAGAAAATTCAAGTGCTTTTAAACCTCTTGTGAGATTTGGTTTCATGCTTGAAATCTATACAGTGTTATGCCCAATAGCATCTGTAGAAGATTCCAAGCTATAAGGTGTACAACATAGAGCAGTTAATACACGTTGGAAAAAATTGAAACCACTACAAAATGGGTTTAAGGTCCTGAATAAAAAGCTTTTCTTTTACTGAATGACACTTACTAGGGCATTAAGTTTAACAAGTGATTGGAATTTTCTTAAGGGGAATTTTACATGATGATGATGATGTCTCTTTCCTTCCGGTGGCACTTTTTCCTTTTAGCTTTAATAGAGTTTGCAGTTCTACAAGTGCAAAGACCAGATAAAGAACAAAATATAATCTGAGAGTATATAGTATTAAATAGCATTTTCAGTATATCATGGCATTAATTATGTTAGGTCATTTGGACCAACTTTGTGATATGTGCAATTAAAATCTATTCTTGATTCTTTAAGTTTAGAATTTGACAGAAGTGGTCTTTCTTGTAAAGAACAGTCTTCCATTCCGATGTAACCTTAAAGTGCTGGGCATTATGTTTTCAGTTCCTAAAGCTGCGTGAAGTCTGAAAGCTCTGGACCTATTGTGTATGACTCCTGATTTTCTGTTGACAATAAGAGCACACTGCGCTCTTTCCCTGCTGTTTTTTGGCTTTTTTAAGAAGATCATTAAGAATAATCGTCCTTTATTCTTTTCTTTCATTATGACTTCTAATCTAGTCATAATAACAAAATATTTTGTATTTCATTTCAAACTAGTAAAGCTGTTTTCCCTGTAAGCATTGTATACTAAACTGTATAGCAATCAGAGCTGGCTTCATCTCACTCTTCTGATATTTTTACCACTTACTGAAAATAGAAAAAATGACCTGTATTTATGTAACTGACCTCAGGAAGAATGACATCCAAAAGCATATATACAGATGTGCATTTAAAAAATTGTATTCTGGTATATGTAACATACTTTTTAATAGCTAAGCTTTATTAAAGATAAAATGTCATCTTAATAACTTTTATGATTTTCTTATCTTAAGGTAAGTGGGTTTGTCATTTTATCAGTTTGACAACAAATTCCCCCCTACCCCCAGCTTGTTTGAAATCCCTGTAACATGCTTCAGTTTAGGAGTGATTTTTTTTATTTGTTTCAGACAAATCTGCCTATTTTCAAGCTAAAGGAATCTACTGTTAGAAGAAGATACAGTGACTTTGAATGGCTGCGAAGTGAACTAGAAAGAGAGAGCAAGGTAGGAATTATTTGTAATGTTACTTTAAAGCAAAACATTCCAAATTTTAATGTTGAAGACCTCTCATGAATAAAATGAGTAAAAGCAATTTTTCCCCCCAAATAGTTCAGTTTCATTTTATTTCCTAGGAGATGGGGAAGTGTGTAGCTTTTCCTTAGAACTCTTCCTTCTCATGTCTACTTCAGTGGCCCACAGAGGCCTTTGCTGACTCACACTTACATGACACTTCTTAGAACTTTCTTGCTATTGCTTCCTTCCTTTTTCTCATCTTCCTGTTCACTTTCTCCTCCCACCCTTGCTTAAGTTTCTCTTCTCAGTCCATCTCCTATTGCATTGTATTTGTAGCTTTGTTTTTGTTAACTGACTCTACATTTTTTTAATCATCATACATTTATATATAACAGAAATATCATAAACCAGTACTTACCTTAACCTGTATGATAGGTGCTAATAATCCTCAGATTCACTTTTTAAATGACGGCCATGATCTACCTTTAGTTTGCTACCTGCAGTTTTAGAACACTGTTACATATCCTGGTAAGAACTGTCTTCTCTTAGAAGAAAATTTGGTGGCTTTGGCTGCAAAATAGAAAAGGTCTCATTCTAATATCTCTTACTTCAGCCCTTTGTCAATGACATACATAGCATGGAGTCTTGGAAAGTACCCTTAGAATGATGAAAAGTACACTCAAAAGACTAGCTTGTGCTTCCTTCTGAAGCATACTAAGATAGAAAAAGAAGGAAATCTTTCTTAACCAGATAAATGTGGCTGGATACAAGAGCAACATACACAAGTCATAGCATTCCATCAAAAATGGAAAAATAGTTTTACTCTAAAGAATATCCAGGTATAAAATATTTCCAAGTAAAACTGAAAGTATAAGGCCCCTGTAAAGAAAACCTTAAAACCTCATTGAAAGGCAAAAAGAAGACCTTATAAACAGAAATACTACATTCCTGGTTTGGAATATTCACTTCTGAAGATTCATTTACTCTATAAATATTTGTGAGTTCATTCTATATGTTATGTGAGTTGCAGATAGAGCTGTGAACAAATGAAGGTCCCCACTTTTCTGGCATTTCATTGGGTAAGTCGGGGTGGTGGTGAAAAGGAAACCAGAAAAAAAATAGTAAGATTGTATAATATGTCAATAATATAAAAAATTGCTCTTAAAAAAATCTAAGGAAAATAGAGAGTGCTAGTCTCATATAGGATGGTCAAGGGAAGGCCTCACTTAGAGCTGGCATTTTAGCAGTAGACCCAAAAGAAATAAGGCAGTATCTCCTAACTTATTTCTAAACTTGTGAAATTCTAATAGGAATCTTAGTGGAGTTCTTTATAAGCCTGCAGATAAGACTTTAAGAATCAGAGAAAGTGCAAGAATAGCCCAAAATTATTTTTACCAGTGATTTAGCACCTGCAGACATCAGCATATGTTAAGGCTATAGTAATTAAAACAGGATAGTATTGCTTTGTTGTTGTCTGACTCTTTGCAACCCCAAGAACTGCAGCACACCAGGCTTCCCTGTCCTTCACTGTCTCCCTAAGTTTGTTCAAACTCATGTCCATTGAGTCAGTGATGCCGTCCAACCATCTCATCTTCCGTCACCGCCTTCTTCTCTTGCCCTGTCTTTCCCAGCATCAGGGTCTTTTCCAGTGAGTTGGCTCTTCTCCATTGAGTTGGCTCTTCACATCAGGTAGCCAAAGTATTGGAGCTTAAGCTTTGGTATCAGCCCTTCCAGTGAATATTCAGGGTTGATTTCCTTTATAATTGACTGGTTGGATCTCCTTGTCATCCAGTGGACTCTCAAGAGTCTTCTTCCAGCACCACAATTTGAAAGCATCAGTTCTTTAGCATTCAGCCTTCTTTATGGTCCAACTCTCACATCCATACATGACTACTGGAAAAACTACAGTTTTGACTATACAGACCTTTGTTGGCAAAGTATTGCTTTAGGGATGAACAAATAGATTAGCAGAATGTCAGAGAATTGAGAAGCTGACAATGTGTTTATTGGAAATTTAGTTCATAACAAAAATAACTTTGTCAATTAGTATAGAAAGGAATTTATATTCAGCAAATGGGGTTGAAACATGTGGCTATTTGGGAATAAAGCTGTGTAATTTGCTGTATATAAATTGCAGATGGTCTGAAGATCTAAATGTACAAAACAAGTTAAGAAAGTTTTAAGTTACAAAGAAGAAATTTTTTATGACCATAGGGAGAAGTGTCTTTTTTCCCCCAGCTTTATTTGAGATATAATTGACAAATAACATTGTATAAGTTTAAGTTGTATAACAATAATTTGATGTATGTATATCTTATAAAATGATTACCATAATAAGGTTGAAAGTGAAGTTGCTCAGTCATGTCCGACTCTTTGTGACCCCATGGACTGGGGCCTACCAGGCTCCTCTGTCCATGGGATTTTTCAGGCAGTAGTACTGGAGTGGATTGCCATTTCCTTCTCCAGCGGATCTTCCTGACCCAGGGATCGAACCCAGGTCTCCCACATTGTAGACAGACGCTTTACCGTCTGAGCCACCAGGGAAGTCCAATGATAAGGTTAGTTAATATATCTATCATGTCACATAGATGTTATTATAATAAGGTTAGTTAATACATCTATCATGTCACATAGAAGGCTTTGTTTTGGTGGTGGTGGTGGTAACATTCAAACTCTGTNTCTGTCTGTGGAATTCTCCAGACAAGAATACTAGAGTGGGTAGTCATTCCCTTCTCCAGGGGATCTTCCTGACTGAGGGATCGAACGCAGGTAAAGGTGGATTCTTTACCTTGTGAGCCACCAGGGAAGCCCTGAAGAGGGTTACTCTTGTTCTTTTCTAATTTTCTGAATGTCCCAGGTTTCTTATATGGTTAGTCCATCACCTTTTCATAAGCTACACAGAAGCTTCAGAATTGCTCTGAATTTTGCATAGGATAAGTAACAAATATCTATGGCTTCATTCTAGCCAAGTAGACTCTAAGTCTTAATTTTTCTGAATCAACAAATTGCAAACATAATGTACTTACACATTTGTGTGTTCACACTGTATCTGGCAGAATGGGGTTTCCCTGCAGTAAGCAAGTCTCTGTCCTGATGGTTAAAGTCAGGCAGATAACTTCCCCTAAAAGTGAATTCTCTAAGAATTCATTCTGTGCTTTGCCCATTCCATAGGTTTTAAATTTAGCCGGGTAAATTCCAAATGGCACTAAATTTTATTATGAAAGGTAAGTACAAGGAAAAAAATAAACTCACTATAAGAGGGAAAAAAATAACTTTACATGGGAGAGATCTAAATGACCTTACCTTCACCAAGTGATTGAACAGCAGGACAAGCTGACGTCATGTTCTTTCTGTTGTGGGTTACTGAGAAGGCTTCAAATTCCTGCCGATAGGAACATTCCTGACTAAGATGAACGACATGGAACTCATCATGAGGAAAAGGACAAACTCAGGGGTATAATATCTCTCAAATATCTGGCCTGCACTCTTTAAAATTGTCACTGTCTTAAATGGCAAAAGGGCAGGAGGATTGCTCTAGATTGAAGAAGACTTAGATAACAAGGCTTATATAATATAAATAAGCTACAGGGATATATTGTATAGCACAAGGAAAATAGCCAGTATTTTATAATGACTTTAAATGGAGTATAATATCTAAAAAATTTTGAATCACTATGTTGTACTTAAGTTATGTTAAAACTGTGTTATAGTTAGGGCTTTCCAGGTGGCTCAGTGGTAAAGAATCCACCTGCAGTGCAGGAGACATAGAAGATGTAGGTTCTATCCCTGGGTTGGGAAGATCCCTTGGAGAAGGAAATGGCACCCCTGTTTAATATTCTTGCCTGGGGAATCCCATGGACAGAGCAGACTGGGGGGCTATATTTCCTGGGGTCACGAATGAGTTGGACACCATTTAGTGATTAAACGCATACACAGAGTTACAGTTTTCCCAAAAAACGTTATTAAATAGTGCTGACATTTAACTAGGATTTGGCTTACAATGATTAACAGAAGCATATTTTTAATGTAAAATAAAATAATTTTTCTAGACTTCATGGATTCCAAGCAGCCAATTTAACTTTTGCGGGGGCAAATGATTATAATTCTCTGCTTTTTAAATGTTAGTTTGGGCTACAGCCCTGACATAGCTTTAAATTATTGTTAATTTCAGTTTCTTATATATATGACAATGGTTAATGTAAATATTTATAGGTACCTCTGTCTTTGCTTTGCCAGGCATTCATAACTCCATGAATGGAACTGAAAAGTCTAAAATAGACCAAGGTTACTCAAACTCACTTTCAGCATTCACTAATATCACATACCTACACAAATAGCTGCCAGGTGTGGCTTAGTTTATGGTTTTTGCCTAATGATTGGCTTTAGTTTTGCCTGTCTTAGGTTACTGTTCCTCAAATGCTGTTATTTCATACAAATGGCTGAGTTTGACACTTTTACCTGTTAGGTAAAATGACCTATAGATGGAGGAAAATAGTAGTTTCTAGTTTATGCTCAGCTTGAGAAACTAGAGCAACTTTTCTTAAAATGAAATTCGAATGTAAGGATGAGAAAATACTAAATCTTGCCTTTTAAGTTTCAAAAGTTTTAGTCATCTTAACATCATTAAGTCTGATTTACATTTAATTTCAGAATTCAGCACTTATTTCTCTCTGGATACATCAGAAGCATTTTAAATGATATCCAAAAGAAAAACTTTAAAGAATTTTTGCTATAATTTGCCGCAGTCTGTCTCTTTCCTATACTCTTCAAGCAGATAAAACTTAAAACTAGCTAGAACCAGCCCTTTTTCTTTCTAAGAAATACTTGACATATTAGTTTCAGGTGTACATCGTAATGATTTTATATTTGTATACATTGTAAAAATAAGTCTAGTTAATATCTAGCATTACACATGGTTACTTAAAAAATAAATAATGCTTTTGTGTGTAATAAGAATGAGCCAACTTTTCATGCTGCCCTTTAGTGTATATGTAGCTAACCTGTTGAATTTGTAGTAACTTCTCTGTTATTTTTTTTTCAAGATATATTCTTGTTCAGAGATGTTTATTAACTCCTGGTGCTCAAGATATATTCTTGTTCAGAGATGTTTATTAACTCCTGGTGCTCACAGGGAGATACGTTGGCCAGATAGTCAGGCTTTTAGTTTTATTTCCCACCATCTCCTATGGTTTAGAATTACTTCCTGAATATACTGTTTTCTTCTCTGCATGTAGTTCATGGTATTTTCATCGTTCTCAACTGTCTTCCTGTAGTATGCCTGACTCCATATGTTAAAAGAATACTGACCAAGTCAATTATCAGTTCCTTTATGCTTTTTTTAAAAATTATACAAATGGTATCATACTGTATAGATGCTGTTCTGAAACTTCCTATACTTAACACATCTCAGGGAAGCTTCCTGATCAGTCTTTGGCTGAGTTACATTTTGTAAAAGTTGTATAATATTTCATTTTATATTTGTAGCAGTTTAATAAGATTTTCAGTTTCTGGGCTTTTTTTTTGCTATTATATAAAAGATGTTCAAGTGAATTTCTATGCACTGATACCATTTTGCATATGTAGAAGTACTCATAGGATAATTCTTGGTGGAATCATTGGCTCAAAAGATAATATGCGTTTAAAAGAATGATGTCGCCAAAATGCCCTTCTTTAAGGTTGTTTTCACTAATAGCAGTAAGTTTTTTAGAGGCCTGTCTATCTTCACCATCATTGGGTATTAAAATTGAATACCTGCCTGTCTGATAAATGAAAATGGGGTTTTACTGTTTTGACTGTCATTTCTTGTGTGAGTGAAGTTGAACGTTATTGACATAGTTTTTCTAAAGTCTGTCAGTTTATTCATCTTTATCTTTCACTAGTTTTTAAGTTCTTTACATTTTAATGAAATTACCTCTTTGTTTTATATTGCAGATATTTATCTACACTTTATGGTCTTTCAACTTTGTTTTTGTTTATGGTGTATAGTATTTTTATACTATTTGTTTATAACCAAATACATGCTTCATAAGGACCAAGACTGCATCTTACTCATCATTATATTTCCCATCTTATCTAGCACTATGTCCTTTTGTGGATGTTCTTAAACTATAATAATAGTTGAATCCTTCCAAAACTGTAGGAGAAAAACATTACTCTTACTCTTTTCTCTTCAGAAAACCAAAATACAATATTTTATAAGAGTTAAATAAGTTGAAAGTTACCAATCATGAGCATTTGTAATTTAAAGTGATAGTTCAGTGGCATAAACAAAAAAACCTCAGCATCTTTTATTTGTATGCTGATCAATTTGAATTGAAAGTCCTTGTGATGATCAAGGAGAAGTTGACAGGTACACTCACCACTCTAAATGTAATGGGCAAATAATAAAATTACTTGATATGACTTTTCTATAAAACCTCTAAAGCAGTCTTCATATAAAGAGAAATAGCCAGCTGAGAAAACTATAAAATTTTCTTAAAATAACCATGATCCTTGTTTAATATATAATCTTCAGTCTATTACCTAGTCATAGAAAGGAGTGGACTTTTTCTCCCTCCCACTTCCCATCTGTTAAAGTGAATCAGATATAATCATGATTGTGTCAAAAGTTCAGAAGGGAAAATGGACGTAAAATGAGCTGAATTGGCATTCTTCCTTCAACATTGTACCTGTAAGCTTGATATGTTGTTTCAGAGATTAACTTTATAGACTTCCGTACCCAGAAGTATGAAAATTCTTAGGGAACTCTTTTCACAAGCTTGATCTTAACATACTGAATAAAGAGAGCAGCTAATCCCTTTTGTAAGGTAATTTGAGAGGAGGGAATTCAAAATGTAAAATCTCACCTGCAGAAAACACTCTATTCTGTAAAGGCCTTTCTATCTTTAGACACTTACAAAGACTTAATATTTTAGTGTGGAAGGGTGAACTTGGTTAAAAAGCCAATGGGTGAAATTAGAGAGAAATAATCCAGTGCTTTCTTTCTGGGAATTACCATCTTGCTCTCCAGGGGACCTAATTTTATTCCCTGTGGGTAATGAGAATACCCCTCTTGTACAGCAAGCCAGCATCTCTAAATATAAGCTTGACTTTTAGTATAATAAGAGTCTTGTTAGGTGCAATTTTGCTCTTAGTCATTAATACAATGAACAAATGTTGTGGTTACCTGGGAAAGAAAATTCAAGTGCTTTTAAACCTCTTGTGAGATTTGGTTTCATGCTTGAAATCTATACAGTGTTATGCCCAATAGCATCTGTAGAAGATTCCAAGCTATAAGGTGTACAACATAGAGCAGTTAATACACGTTGGAAAAAATTGAAACCACTACAAAATGGGTTTAAGGTCCTGAATAAAAAGCTTTTCTTTTACTGAATGACACTTACTAGGGCATTAAGTTTAACAAGTGATTGGAATTTTCTTAAGGGGAATTTTACATGATGATGATGATGTCTCTTTCCTTCCGGTGGCACTTTTTCCTTTTAGCTTTAATAGAGTTTGCAGTTCTACAAGTGCAAAGACCAGATAAAGAACAAAATATAATCTGAGAGTATATAGTATTAAATAGCATTTTCAGTATATCATGGCATTAATTATGTTAGGTCATTTGGACCAACTTTGTGATATGTGCAATTAAAATCTATTCTTGATTCTTTAAGTTTAGAATTTGACAGAAGTGGTCTTTCTTGTAAAGAACAGTCTTCCATTCCGATGTAACCTTAAAGTGCTGGGCATTATGTTTTCAGTTCCTAAAGCTGCGTGAAGTCTGAAAGCTCTGGACCTATTGTGTATGACTCCTGATTTTCTGTTGACAATAAGAGCACACTGCGCTCTTTCCCTGCTGTTTTTTGGCTTTTTTAAGAAGATCATTAAGAATAATCGTCCTTTATTCTTTTCTTTCATTATGACTTCTAATCTAGTCATAATAACAAAATATTTTGTATTTCATTTCAAACTAGTAAAGCTGTTTTCCCTGTAAGCATTGTATACTAAACTGTATAGCAATCAGAGCTGGCTTCATCTCACTCTTCTGATATTTTTACCACTTACTGAAAATAGAAAAAATGACCTGTATTTATGTAACTGACCTCAGGAAGAATGACATCCAAAAGCATATATACAGATGTGCATTTAAAAAATTGTATTCTGGTATATGTAACATACTTTTTAATAGCTAAGCTTTATTAAAGATAAAATGTCATCTTAATAACTTTTATGATTTTCTTATCTTAAGGTAAGTGGGTTTGTCATTTTATCAGTTTGACAACAAATTCCCCCCTACCCCCAGCTTGTTTGAAATCCCTGTAACATGCTTCAGTTTAGGAGTGATTTTTTTTATTTGTTTCAGACAAATCTGCCTATTTTCAAGCTAAAGGAATCTACTGTTAGAAGAAGATACAGTGACTTTGAATGGCTGCGAAGTGAACTAGAAAGAGAGAGCAAGGTAGGAATTATTTGTAATGTTACTTTAAAGCAAAACATTCCAAATTTTAATGTTGAAGACCTCTCATGAATAAAATGAGTAAAAGCAATTTTTCCCCCCAAATAGTTCAGTTTCATTTTATTTCCTAGGAGATGGGGAAGTGTGTAGCTTTTCCTTAGAACTCTTCCTTCTCATGTCTACTTCAGTGGCCCACAGAGGCCTTTGCTGACTCACACTTACATGACACTTCTTAGAACTTTCTTGCTATTGCTTCCTTCCTTTTTCTCATCTTCCTGTTCACTTTCTCCTCCCACCCTTGCTTAAGTTTCTCTTCTCAGTCCATCTCCTATTGCATTGTATTTGTAGCTTTGTTTTTGTTAACTGACTCTACATTTTTTTAATCATCATACATTTATATATAACAGAAATATCATAAACCAGTACTTACCTTAATCTGTATGATAGGTGCTAATAATCCTCAGATTCACTTTTTAAATGACGGCCATGATCTACCTTTAGTTTGCTACCTGCAGTTTTAGAACACTGTTACATATCCTGGTAAGAACTGTCTTCTCTTAGAAGAAAATTTGGTGGCTTTGGCTGCAAAATAGAAAAGGTCTCATTCTAATATCTCTTACTTCAGCCCTTTGTCAATGACATACATAGCATGGAGTCTTGGAAAGTACCCTTAGAATGATGAAAAGTACACTCAAAAGACTAGCTTGTGCTTCCTTCTGAAGCATACTAAGATAGAAAAAGAAGGAGATCTTTCTTAACCAGATAAATGTGGCTGGATACAAGAGCAACATACACAAGTCATAGCATTCCATCAAAAATGGAAAAATAGTTTTACTCTAAAGAATATCCAGGTATAAAATATTTCCAAGTAAAACTGAAAGTATAAGGCCCCTGTAAAGAAAACCTTAAAACCTCATTGAAAGGCAAAAAGAAGACCTTATAAACAGAAATACTACATTCCTGGTTTGGAATATTCACTTCTGAAGATTCATTTACTCTATAAATATTTGTGAGTTCATTCTATATGTTATGTGAGTTGCAGATAGAGCTGTGAACAAATGAAGGTCCCCACTTTTCTGGCATTTCATTGGGTAAGTCGGGGTGGTGGTGAAAAGGAAACCAGAAAAAAAATAGTAAGATTGTATAATATGTCAATAATATAAAAAATTGCTCTTAAAAAAATCTAAGGAAAATAGAGAGTGCTAGTCTCATATAGGATGGTCAAGGGAAGGCCTCACTTAGAGCTGGCATTTTAGCAGTAGACCCAAAAGAAATAAGGCAGTATCTCCTAACTTATTTCTAAACTTGTGAAATTCTAATAGGAATCTTAGTGGAGTTCTTTATAAGCCTGCAGATAAGACTTTAAGAATCAGAGAAAGTGCAAGAATAGCCCAAAATTATTTTTACCAGTGATTTAGCACCTGCAGACATCAGCATATGTTAAGGCTATAGTAATTAAAACAGGATAGTATTGCTTTGTTGTTGTCTGACTCTTTGCAACCCCAAGAACTGCAGCACACCAGGCTTCCCTGTCCTTCACTGTCTCCCTAAGTTTGTTCAAACTCATGTCCATTGAGTCAGTGATGCCGTCCAACCATCTCATCTTCCGTCACCGCCTTCTTCTCTTGCCCTGTCTTTCCCAGCATCAGGGTCTTTTCCAGTGAGTTGGCTCTTCTCCATTGAGTTGGCTCTTCACATCAGGTAGCCAAAGTATTGGAGCTTAAGCTTTGGTATCAGCCCTTCCAGTGAATATTCAGGGTTGATTTCCTTTATAATTGACTGGTTGGATCTCCTTGTCATCCAGTGGACTCTCAAGAGTCTTCTTCCAGCACCACAATTTGAAAGCATCAGTTCTTTAGCATTCAGCCTTCTTTATGGTCCAACTCTCACATCCATACATGACTACTGGAAAAACTACAGTTTTGACTATACAGACCTTTGTTGGCAAAGTATTGCTTTAGGGATGAACAAATAGATTAGCAGAATGTCAGAGAATTGAGAAGCTGACAATGTGTTTATTGGAAATTTAGTTCATAACAAAAATAACTTTGTCAATTAGTATAGAAAGGAATTTATATTCAGCAAATGGGGTTGAAACATGTGGCTATTTGGGAATAAAGCTGTGTAATTTGCTGTATATAAATTGCAGATGGTCTGAAGATCTAAATGTACAAAACAAGTTAAGAAAGTTTTAAGTTACAAAGAAGAAATTTTTTATGACCATAGGGAGAAGTGTCTTTTTTCCCCCAGCTTTATTTGAGATATAATTGACAAATAACATTGTATAAGTTTAAGTTGTATAACAATAATTTGATGTATGTATATCTTATAAAATGATTACCATAATAAGGTTGAAAGTGAAGTTGCTCAGTCATGTCCGACTCTTTGTGACCCCATGGACTGGGGCCTACCAGGCTCCTCTGTCCATGGGATTTTTCAGGCAGTAGTACTGGAGTGGATTGCCATTTCCTTCTCCAGCGGATCTTCCTGACCCAGGGATCGAACCCAGGTCTCCCACATTGTAGACAGACGCTTTACCGTCTGAGCCACCAGGGAAGTCCAATGATAAGGTTAGTTAATATATCTATCATGTCACATAGATGTTATTATAATAAGGTTAGTTAATACATCTATCATGTCACATAGAAGGCTTTGTTTTGGTGGTGGTNATTGGGTAAGTCGGGGTGGTGGTGAAAAGGAAACCAGAAAAAAAATAGTAAGATTGTATAATATGTCAATAATATAAAAAATTGCTCTTAAAAAAATCTAAGGAAAATAGAGAGTGCTAGTCTCATATAGGATGGTCAAGGGAAGGCCTCACTTAGAGCTGGCATTTTAGCAGTAGACCCAAAAGAAATAAGGCAGTATCTCCTAACTTATTTATAAACTTGTGAAATTCTAATAGGAATGTTAGTGGAGTTCTTTATAAGCCTGCAGATAAGACTTTAAGAATCAGAGAAAGTGCAAGAATAGCCCAAAATTATTTTTACCAGTGATTTAGCACCTGCAGACATCAGCATATGTTAAGGCTATAGTAATTAAAACAGGATAGTATTGCTTTGTTGTTGTCTGACTCTTTGCAACCCCAAGAACTGCAGCACACCAGGCTTCCCTGTCCTTCACTGTCTCCCTAAGTTTGTTCAAACTCATGTCCATTGAGTCAGTGATGCCGTCCAACCATCTCATCTTCCGTCGCCGCCTTCTTCTCTTGCCCTGTCTTTCCCAGCATCAGGGTCTTTTCCAGTGAGTTGGCTCTTCTCCATTGAGTTGGCTCTTCACATCAGGTAGCCAAAGTATTGGAGCTTAAGCTTTGGTATCAGCCCTTCCAGTGAATATTCAGGGTTGATTTCCTTTATAATTGACTGGTTGGATCTCCTTGTCATCCAGTGGACTCTCAAGAGTCTTCTTCCAGCACCACAATTTGAAAGCATCAGTTCTTTAGCATTCAGCCTTCTTTATGGTCCAACTCTCACATCCATACATGACTACTGGAAAAACTACAGTTTTGACTATATAGACCTTTGTTGGCAAAGTATTGCTTTAGGGATGAACAAATAGATTAGCAGAATGTCAGAGAATTGAGAAGCTGACAATGTGTTTATTGGAAATTTAGTTCATAACAAAAATAACTTTGTCAATTAGTATAGAAAGGAATTTATATTCAGCAAATGGGGTTGAAACATGTGGCTATTTGGGAATAAAGCTGTGTAATTTGCTGTATATAAATTGCAGATGGTCTGAAGATCTAAATGTACAAAACAAGTTAAGAAAGTTTTAAGTTACAAAGAAGAAATTTTTTATGACCATAGGGAGAAGTGTCTTTTTTCCCCCAGCTTTATTTGAGATATAATTGACAAATAACATTGTATAAGTTTAAGTTGTATAACAATAATTTGATGTATGTATATCTTATAAAATGATTACCATAATAAGGTTGAAAGTGAAGTTGCTCAGTCATGTCCAACTCTTTGTGACCCCATGGACTGGGGCCTACCAGGCTCCTCTGTCCATGGGATTTTTCAGGCAGTAGTACTGGAGTGGATTGCCATTTCCTTCTCCAGCGGATCTTCCTGACCCAGGGATCGAACCCAGGTCTCCCACATTGTAGACAGACGCTTTACCGTCTGAGCCACCAGGGAAGTCCAATGATAAGGTTAGTTAATATATCTATCATGTCACATAGATGTTATTATAATAAGGTTAGTTAATACATCTATCATGTCACATAGAAGGCTTTGTTTTGGTGGTGGTGGTGGTAACATTCAAACTCTGTTTCTGTTGGCAACTTGACTGTAATACAGTCTTGTTAACTGTAGTTACAATGCTATACATTAGATCTCCAGAAGACCCCCCCCCCCGGAGAAGGGCATGGCAGCCCACTCCAGTATTCTTGCCCAGAGAATCCCATGGAGAGAGGAGCCTGTGGGCTACAATCCATGGGGTCACAGAGTTGGACGTGACTGAAACGACTTCAGACAGCATAGCACACAGATCTCCAGAACTCACTCATTCTTTAACTGAAAATTTGTACCATTTGACCAAAATCTCCCTATTTCCCCTACCCCCCAACCCCTGAAAACCACTAATCTATTAATACTACTCTCTGTTTCTATGAGTTCAACTTTTGCAGATTCCACACAAAAGTGGGATCATACGGTATATTTCTTTTTCTGTCTGATTTATGATAAGAAGTGTCTTGATAGGCTTTTGACTTTGCTTAACATAGTACGTGGCTTATTGGAGTTGCTTAATAAGCATTTCATAAATGTATACATCACTTTTTCTCATGACAGCTTTATTGACATAACTCACATGCCATACAATTCACCAATTTTTATGTTCATTTATTTTTGGCCCTGGGTCTTCACTGCAGTGCATGGGCTTTCTCTGATTGCAGCGACCTTTGTTGCCATGTGCGGGCTTCTCACTGAGGTGGCTCCTCTTGTTGTGGAGCACAGGCTTTCGGCACACAGGCTTCAGCATTGCGGCTCTCAGGCTATAGAGGGTGGGCTTAGTCGTTCAGGTGCACAGCCTTAGTTGCTCTGCAGCGTGTGAAATCTTCCCCAGACCAGGGACCGAACCCGTGTCCACTGTGCCACAAAGGAAGTCCACAACTCACCAATTTAAAGTGTATTAATTCTTAATTTTTACCATTAAGTGTAATGGTTCTTAGTATATTCAGAGTTCTGCAACCATTACCTCAGTCAGTTTTAGGACATTATAATCTCTCTCTAAGAGAAACACCATACCCATTAGAAATCATTACTGATTTCTCCTCACCCAGCCCTTCACAACCACTAATTTTATTTCTTATGGACTTTCCTGTTCTGGGCATTGTGTATAAATAGAAGCATAGAATATGCAGTCTTTTCTGTCTGGCTTTTTTCACTGAGTGTGTTTTCAGGCTTCATCCTGTTGTATTGTTAACCACTACTTCATTTCTTTATTCTGTATGGATATATCATTTTTTATTTACACATTTATCATTGGCAGACATTTGAGTTTTTCCTGCTTTCTGACTATTGTGAATAATACTGCTATGAACATTCATGTACAGGTTTTTACATGGACATGTGTTTGTATATCTTGGGTATATAACTCTTGTATCTCTGGGGATGCTCAAAATTCTCCAAGCCAGGCTTCAGCAGTATGTGAACCATAAACTTCCAGATGTTCAAGCTAGATTTAGAAAAGGCAGAGGAACCAGAGATCAAATTGCCAACATGCGTTGAATCATCGAAAAAGCAAAAGAGTTCCGGAAAAACGACGGCTTCTGCTTTATTGACGACGCCAAAGCCTTTGACTGTGTGGATCACAATAAACTGTGGAAAATTCTTCAAGAGATGGGAATATCAGACCACCTGACCTGCCTCTTGAGAAATCTGTAGGCAGGTCAAGAAGCAACAATTAGAACTGGACGTGGAACAACAGGCTGGTTCCAAATCGGGAAAGGAGTACGTCAAGGCTGTATATTGTCACCCTGCTTATTTAACATCTATGCAGAGTACATCATGAGAAGCGCTGGACTGGATGAAGCAAAAGCTGGAATTAGGATTGCTGGGAGAAATATCAGTAACCTCAGATATGCAGATGACACTACCCTTATGGCAGAAAGTGAAGAGGAACTAAAGAGCCTCTTGATGAAGGTGAAAGAGGAGAGTGAAAAGCTGGCTTAAAGCGCAACATTCAGAAAACGAAGATCATGGCATCTGGTCCC
>SJYW01008308.1:136282-156716 GCA_006410735.1 Raphicerus campestris
ATGGCAGCCCACTCCAGTATTCTTGCCCAGAGAATCCCATGGAGAGAGGAGCCTGTGGGCTACAATCCATGGGGTCACAGAGTTGGACGTGACTGAAACGACTTCAGACAGCATAGCACACAGATCTCCAGAACTCACTCATTCTTTAACTGAAAATTTGTACCATTTGACCAAAATCTCCCTATTTCCCCTACCCCCCAACCCCTGAAAACCACTAATCTATTAATACTACTCTCTGTTTCTATGAGTTCAACTTTTGCAGATTCCACACAAAAGTGGGATCATATGGTATATTTCTTTTTCTGTCTGATTTATGATAAGAAGTGTCTTGATAGGCTTTTGACTTTGCTTAACATAGTACGTGGCTTATTGGAGTTGCTTAATAAGCATTTCATAAATGTATACATCACTTTTTCTCATGACAGCTTTATTGACATAACTCACATGCCATACAATTCACCAATTTTTATGTTCATTTATTTTTGGCCCTGGGTCTTCACTGCAGTGCATGGGCTTTCTCTGATTGCAGCGACCTTTGTTGCCATGTGCGGGCTTCTCACTGAGGTGGCTCCTCTTGTTGTGGAGCACAGGCTTTCGGCACACAGGCTTCAGCATTGCGGCTCTCAGGCTATAGAGGGTGGGCTTAGTCGTTCAGGTGCACAGCCTTAGTTGCTCTGCAGCGTGTGAAATCTTCCCCAGACCAGGGATCGAACCCGTGTCCACTGTGCCACAAAGGAAGTCCACAACTCACCAATTTAAAGTGTATTAATTCTTAATTTTTACCATTAAGTGTAATGGTTCTTAGTATATTCAGAGTTCTGCAACCATTACCTCAGTCAGTTTTAGGACATTATAATCTCTCTCTAAGAGAAACACCATACCCATTAGAAATCATTACTGATTTCTCCTCACCCAGCCCTTCACAACCACTAATTTTATTTCTTATGGACTTTCCTGTTCTGGGCATTGTGTATAAATAGAAGCATAGAATATGCAGTCTTTTCTGTCTGGCTTTTTTCACTGAGTGTGTTTTCAGGCTTCATCCTGTTGTATTGTTAACCACTACTTCATTTCTTTATTCTGTATGGATATATCATTTTTTATTTACACATTTATCATTGGCAGACATTTGAGTTTTTCCTGCTTTCTGACTATTGTGAATAATACTGCTATGAACATTCATGTACAGGTTTTTACATGGACATGTGTTTGTATATCTTGGGTATATAACTCTTGTATCTCTGGGGATGCTCAAAATTCTCCAAGCCAGGCTTCAGCAGTATGTGAACCATAAACTTCCAGATGTTCAAGCTAGATTTAGAAAAGGCAGAGGAACCAGAGATCAAATTGCCAACATGCGTTGAATCATCGAAAAAGCAAAAGAGTTCCGGAAAAACGACGGCTTCTGCTTTATTGACGACACCAAAGCCTTTGACTGTGTGGATCACAATAAACTGTGGAAAATTCTTCAAGAGATGGGAATATCAGACCACCTGACCTGCCTCTTGAGAAATCTGTAGGCAGGTCAAGAAGCAACAATTAGAACTGGACGTGGAACAACAGGCTGGTTCCAAATCGGGAAAGGAGTACGTCAAGGCTGTATATTGTCACCCTGCTTATTTAACATCTATGCAGAGTACATCATGAGAAGCGCTGGACTGGATGAAGCAAAAGCTGGAATTAGGATTGCTGGGAGAAATATCAGTAACCTCAGATATGCAGATGACACTACCCTTATGGCAGAAAGTGAAGAGGAACTAAAGAGCCTCTTGATGAAGGTGAAAGAGGAGAGTGAAAAGCTGGCTTAAAGCGCAACATTCAGAAAACGAAGATCATGGCATCTGGTCCCATCACTTCATGGCAAATAGATGGGGAAACAGTGGAAACAGTACGAGACTTTATTTTCTTGGGCTCCAAAATCACTGCAAATGGTGACTGCAGCCATAAAATTAAAAGATGCTTGCTCCTTGGAAGAAAAGCTATGACCAACCTAGACAGTATATTAAAAAGCAGAGACATTAGTTTACCAACAAAGGTCTAGTCAAAGCTATGGTTTCTCCAGTAGTCATGTATGGATGTGAGACTTGGATTATAAAGAAAGCTGAGCCCTGAAAAATTGATGCTTTTGAACTGTGGTGTTTGAGAAGACTCTTAAGAGTCTCTTGGACTGGCAAAGAGATCCAGCCAGTCAATCCTAAAAATCAGTCCTAAATATTCATTGGAGGGACTGATGCTGAAGCTGAAACTCCAATACTTTGGCCACCTGATGCAAAGAACTGACTCATTTGAAAAGATCTTGATGCTGGAAAAGATTGAAGACGGAGAAGAAGGGGTCGACAGAGGATGAGGTGGTTGGGTGGCATCACCGACTCAATGGACATGAGTTTGAGTGAGCTCCAGGAGTTGGTGATGGACAGGGAGACCTGGTGTGCTGCAGTCCATGGGGTCACAAAGACTCAGACACGCCTGAGCAACTGAACTGATATACCTAGGAGTGGATTTATGGCCATATGATAACTGTTTAACTTTTTGAGGCATTCCCAGACTGTTTTCCAAAGCAGCTACATTTTCTCCAACAGTGTATTAAGGTTCCACTTTGCTCCACAACTTCACCAACACTTAGTATTATTAATTTCTTTATTATAGCTTTCTTAGCATGTATCAAATGATGTCTCCTTGTGGTTTTCATTTTCCTGATGGCTAATGATGATCATCTTTTCAAGAACTTATGTATCAGGCATTATTTTGGTGGAGAAATTTTTTTTTCAGATCCTTTGCCCATTTAATTTTTTTTTATTATTGAGTTGTATATAGAATATATTAAAAAGAAACTCTTAGAAGTCTCTTATCAGATTTACAATTTGCAAAACTCTTATCCCATCCTGTCGATTGTTTTCACTTGATGATGACCTTTGAAGCATAGTACTTCACTAAAACATTAAATCAGTTTATTATTTTGGGCATTTAACCTGTGTGAAAGTTGTATTTACATTAGCTTACATTAACGTATTCTTGAAAGTCCCTTGGACTGCAAGGAAATTAATCCAGTCGATCCTAAGGGAAATTAACCCTGAATATTCATTAGGACTGTTGCCGAAGCTGAAGCTCCAGTACTTCGGCCACCTGATGCAAAGAGCTGACTCATTACAAAAGACCCTGATGCTGGGAAAGATTGAAGGCAGCAGGAAAAGGGGACAACAGAGAATGAGATGGTTGAATCGCATCACTGACTCAATGGGTTTGAGCAAGCTCCAGGAGATAGTGAAGGACAGGGAGGCCTGGCGTGCTGCAGTCCACGGTGTCGCAAAGAGCTGGACACGACTGAGCAACTGAACAACAAAATTGCTAAGAACAGTTAATCACGTTGTTTTATTTATATATTACTACTTCTACTTAAGATCTGTTATACTAGATGAGAAAGTTGCTGACATTTATTGTGTTTATTAGTCATTATGGTTTAATTTTTTAGCTTTTATTTCAATATGCTTTCACTATATTATGCTGGCCAGATATCCTGCTGTCCTCATCTTGCCCACATATACACATATATCATCAGACTCATGAATTTTTAAATTGGTGTGAGAATTTTAAGTAGATCTTTTCAGACTGCTTAAGCAAAAATAGTTTGATGTTGAAGATCTTTGTTAACAAACCACTCATGATTTTTGTAGGTGATGAATCCTGTTGCCTACAACGTCACCATCCAATTCAATGAGTATTTTGAGTATTAGTGAAAGTATATCTCTGTTGATGATAATACACAGTAATCTTTAAATTCCATGCTAAATTCTTTGCTGAATTAACAGTGGTCATTTCTTTAATGCACTAGTTCTAGATTCCTTTTTTTTCAATAATAGCTTTATAGATATAGGTGTTTTTCCCTGCCCATCATATAGCTATTCTGTTGGAGCACAGCTAGTGGTCATAATCCCTGTTTTTCAGTTTTAGTTACCTGTAGGTTTCAAATCTTCAACTTGACAAATGCTTTTACAATATAAGGGAGAGATTGCTAAAGCAAACTTATGATGACAGATCTTTAGATGTCTTAATCACTGGCATCTGGGAAGAGTAGATCTAGGAAGGAATTACAAAGTTTATGTCGGGCATTGGTTTTGTGTTTCTTTTTTACTCTTTGTTTTTTGTGCATCTGTAAGAAGTTGTGTAATTTTGCCCTTTTTTACCTTGTTGAATTATTGCTTTAGGATAGAAACTGTTCATCAAGGGTTTTAGATTTTATCTCAGAATATGTTTAATTTTATTACTGGTGTTTACTGTTTATATTTTTTTCTTGTGTGAATTGTTTGCCTACACCTTTTCTCTGTTTTAATGTAAGATGGTTAGTCATTTAACAGATATTTGAGCTTCTCTTGGATACCCAGCTTTCCTTAAAATAACCATAAAAAGCCTGAGACAAGGGTCCGTGATTTGAAGGCATTAATAGGATAGATTGGTGGCTCTCCAGGAGGGGTAGTTTTGTCCCCCAGGAAGACATTTGACAGTGTCTGGAGACCATTGTGATTGTCACACCTGGCTGTGTGGAGTGCCTGTTGGTGACAGTCTAGTGGGTAGAGGTCCAGGATGCTGCTGAATAGGTATTCTACAGTGTACAAGAAACCCTTCCCCCCAGTGAATTATCTAGTTCAACATGTTAATAGTGCCATGGTTGAGAAATTCTGGGATAGAGAACCTGACGAACCTGTGAAATAGCTAGGTACTATTTAATTCAGGGCCATCCCAGGTTACTCAGTGACAAAGAATCCACCTGCTAAGCAGGACACACAGGCTCAATCCTTGGGTTGGGAAGATCCCTCAGAGAAGAAAATGGCAACCCACTCCAGTATTCTTACCTGGGAAATCCCACAGACAGAGGAGGCTGGCGGGTTACCATCCATGAAGTCGCAAAGTGTCAGACACAACTTAGTGACTAAAGAAGCAGCAGCAGCATTTAAATATTTGAGCTCCAGATAATTCCTGGAAGAGGGAGATCAGTCATAAGTTGTCCCTAGAGGAAAGCTAGACTTTGACAAGGAAAATTTGGGATGTTCCTTTATTGTAGAATGAAGAAATGACAGGTCTTTGGGGAAAGGTAGGATAGTGGGTTTGGGAGAAAGTTGATGTGTTTCTTAGCCTAGTAATGCTGCTGCTACTGCTGCTGCTAAGTCGCTTCAGTCGTGTCCAACTCTGTGCGACCCCGTAGACGGCAGCCTACCAGGCTCCCCCATCCCTGGGATTCTCCAGGCAAGAACACTGGAGTGGGTTGCCATTTCCTTCTCCAATGCAGGAAAGTGAAAAGTGAAAGTGAAGTCGCTCAGTCGTATCCGACTCTTCTCGACCCCATGGACTGCAGCCTAGCAGGCTCCTCCGTCCATGGGATTTTCCAGGCAAGAGTACTGGAGTGGGTGCCATTGCCTTCTCCATAGAAGAGTGGCAACAAGTAGTAATTATTGGTTATTTTGTCATCGCCTCAAACACAAGCAGGAAAGATTATATGCAGATAGTGTGAAGTGGAAGAATTGACCACAGAATTCTTATCTGCCCATGCCAGAAAGAACATTGTTAATATTTTACTTCCTCATTTNTCATCAAGGGTTTTAGATTTTATCTCAGAATATGTTTAATTTTATTACTGGTGTTTACTGTTTATATTTTTTTCTTGTGTGAATTGTTTGCCTACACCTTTTCTCTGTTTTAATGTAAGATGGTTAGTCATTTAACAGATATTTGAGCTTCTCTTGGATACCCAGCTTTCCTTAAAATAACCATAAAAAGCCTGAGACAAGGGTCCGTGATTTGAAGGCATTAATAGGATAGATTGGTGGCTCTCCAGGAGGGGTAGTTTTGTCCCCCAGGAAGACATTTGACAGTGTCTGGAGACCATTGTGATTGTCACACCTGGCTGTGTGGAGTGCCTGTTGGTGACAGTCTAGTGGGTAGAGGTCCAGGATGCTGCTGAATAGGTATTCTACAGTGTACAAGAAACCCTTCCCCCCAGTGAATTATCTAGTTCAACATGTTAATAGTGCCATGGTTGAGAAATTCTGGGATAGAGAACCTGACGAACCTGTGAAATAGCTAGGTACTATTTAATTCAGGGCCATCCCAGGTTACTCAGTGACAAAGAATCCACCTGCTAAGCAGGACACACAGGCTCAATCCTTGGGTTGGGAAGATCCCTCAGAGAAGAAAATGGCAACCCACTCCAGTATTCTTACCTGGGAAATCCCACAGACAGAGGAGGCTGGCGGGTTACCATCCATGAAGTCGCAAAGTGTCAGACACAACTTAGTGACTAAAGAAGCAGCAGCAGCATTTAAATATTTGAGCTCCAGATAATTCCTAGAAGAGGGAGATCAGTCATAAGTTGTCCCTAGAGGAAAGCTAGACTTTGACAAGGAAAATTTGGGATGTTCCTTTATTGTAGAGTGAAGAAATGACAGGTCTTTGGGGAAAGGTAGGATAGTGGGTTTGGGAGAAAGTTGATGTGTTTCTTAGCCTAGTAATGCTGCTGCTACTGCTGCTGCTAAGTCGCTTCAGTCGTGTCCAACTCTGTGCGAGCCCGTAGACGGCAGCCTACCAGGCTCCCCCATCCCTGGGATTCTCCAGGCAAGAACACTGGAGTGGGTTGCCATTTCCTTCTCCAATGCAGGAAAGTGAAAAGTGAAAGTGAAGTCGCTCAGTCGTATCCGACTCTTCTCGACCCCATGGACTGCAGCCTAGCAGGCTCCTCCGTCCATGGGATTTTCCAGGCAAGAGTACTGGAGTGGGTGCCATTGCCTTCTCCATAGAAGAGTGGCAACAAGTAGTAATTATTGGTTATTTTGTCATCGCCTCAAACACAAGCAGGAAAGATTATATGCAGATAGTGTGAAGTGGAAGAATTGACCACAGAATTCTTATCTGCCCATGCCAGAAAGAACATTGTTAATATTTTACTTCCTCATTTAGTTGGGAGTTCAGATTGATCTCTACAGTTATCATTGTAATAAAGTAGTGTTCTCGCCAAGTGACATCAAAACTGTCTGAGGGGCATGGTAGCCTTTATTTCAGTGTTGCTTATTCCTTTTGTATACTTGTGCTTTGGTAAGTCCAGGAAAAATGAAAATTAAGCCATTGAGGAGCTTTGGTCTGATGGACTATTCTGGCATTTTGTTTATCTTGCCTCCAAAACACTGAATCATTCTTCAGTGTCTTTTCACTGCGTGTTAAACTAGTCTGCCAGTGGGGTGGCTCTCACAGTGGAGATACACTCTGTGTGTGCTGTGCTCTATGAAATCTCCCATTTCATCCAGCATGTTGTTCAAGAACTTTCTTACCATGTTTTAGGTTGTAGTCCCCCCACTCCCTGGGAAGGCGTTTTTGCGTCAACTTCCTTTTAGAGGAGATGATGGCATATTTGATGACAATTTCATTGAAGAAAGGAAGCAAGGGTTGGAGCAGTTTATAAACAAGTAAGTGCTTTCTGTTCCTCAAGGTCTAAGAGTGACTGGTGTTCTGAGATTCTTTAGGTGACCGCTAGTAATTTAGATATCAAACTAATACTACTTCTTCCTTTTGGTCATTTTCTAACTTTTTTGTACCATTTAAACAAAATAAAAATATATAACAAATTGAATATCATGTGCTAAATATTAATAAACTTAAGAGTGATATGAGTATCTTTTTGTTGACCTGAGTTTTTTATGTTTTTCATGGTTAATTTATGCCAATTACATTTAAAATTACAGCATTTAAAAAACAGTTTTACTTATGATTCTTTTTGATTTAAGGGATGTTCTAACATGAACATTACACTTGCAGTCATTTTGTTCGATTGCAGATGGAAGGTATTATCAACATGTCTTGTGTAAAAGCGGCACATTTTACATTTTCATGGCAAAATATATACTTTTGAAAATGTAAAAGATTGTATCATTTATCTTTTACTTGAGAAACTTTTAATAAAATCAACCTCTAGCTTTTAATTTTATTCCTGTTTAAGATCCAGTATTTGTTTTGTTTTGTTTTGACTGCACTTCTCAACTTGCTCAATCTTAGTTCCCCAGCGAGGGATTGAACCTGGGTCCTCAGCAGTGAAAGCACAGAGTCCTAACCACTGGACCACCAGAGAGTTCTCTAAATATAGCCATTTTTTAAAAGCCAAAATTATAGGAAGAGTTATGCCTGCAAAGGGCTCACTGTAATTGTACATTTGGCCTTAAGTTTGGCCACATAAAGTCAAATCCTAGAGAATACTGTTGTGTGCGCTTATTTAGTAGCAGTACTTTTTTATCTAGTAATTTGAAGATCTGTGAGTGGTAAACAGGGAAAGTTACACAAAGCCCTTAACTTTTAGTTATCTGATACAGCACACAACCTTCATTGTCTCCTTGCTTTTTGCAAAAGGCAGTGCTAGCTTGGATGTTTTTAAATTCTGAAATAAAGTCCGGTTGCCAGTCTGATCTTTTATTTGTTCCGATAGAAACCTTGAAAAGCAAGCAAAAAAAAACCCCAAAACCTTGCACATTTGTGCTTGTTTCTTAGTATTTGGGGATTTTATTGAACTTGTGATCCTTTTCTTCTTTATATCTTTTTCTTCTTTAAAATGTATTCTTTGCATCAATGACATTGTTTCACTTTTAACATTAAAATTCATTTCAGTTTCTTATGAATTCACCAGCTAATATGTAAAGAAGCTATCTGGGTACATATTGCCAGAGACAGTGTAAAGCTAGTGATTAAATGTTTTCTAAATTACCCTTACAGACAGAAGGAGAGCAAATATACAGGTAGTCACTAGACAGACCATAGTTCTGTGGGCTGTCCAGAGTAACATTGTTACTAAATTGTTCATGTTTCCTAATCTTAAAATGTGTATGTTTGGTCCCCTCCCCTGCTTTTATAAAAATTCGACTGAACTTGTATTTTTTATTTCTAGGGTCGCTGGTCACCCTCTGGCACAGAATGAACGTTGTCTTCACATGTTTTTACAGGATGAAATTATAGATAAAAGCTATACTCCATCTAAAATAAGACATGCCTGAAATTTCACAAGAAGGGGCGGAAAAAAAAACAAAAAAAAAACTTTCCATGACTTAATGATTCATATGCACCAGTGAAGAAGTTCTAACTAACTTTAGCATGCTGCACAAAAAACTGGTATACTATGCCTTCAGTATACTAACACTCATATGCTCAATTTTGTTTTGTTTTGTTTTGGCAGTTGACAAGAAGTTAATTTGCTTTAGTGAAAAATCCCTCATTCCAACCTTTCTATATAAATAGCTCTTTCTTGCTGTTTTAATGTTGTATACACTCTAGCTTCACAAACCTGTTGCTCCAGTATAACCTGCAGTGTCTTAACTAAACTTACTCACTTGGTCTTACCTGCAGTTTTTTGTGTCATGTTTGCTTCTTGAATCCAATTAATAGAATATTTCTCTTACCCCTTTTTAATATGTGGTGTCACTTGACCTAGTTTATGTGTGGAAGCACTACACATTGGTTTCCAGTACCCTACACGTAAGATAAATGCTTGTATGCAGAAAGTATCTCCCTTCAGGCTTGTAATACCCTTCACATGGAAGATCAATGAGGGAAATCTTTATATTCTATATAAAAACAAAATCAAATTTATATACTAAAATCATTTGTCTAAAAATTTAAGTTGTTTTCAAATAAAAATGCATTTCTGATATGCACTGATTGTGTTGCCTCTAGGTTTTCTTTTCTCTCTTCAGAAGGCTTTCCTACTTAACTCACTTGCTGAGCGGGATTATTTACTAATTATATACTTCTCATTCCTGTAACTCCATTCCTCTTTAAACAGTGGTGATATCAAATATTCTACTACCCTTTCAATGGAGGTATTTTCTTTTACACAACAACAACAAAAATGCGATGTACTAGAAAAAGCATTCCTTAAAGCTTATTGAGTCATTATGAAGCACTTTGTGTATTTGGAAAATGCTCTATAATCTGAAGTCATTCTATTCAAAAATCCTTTTAAGATAATGTCAATAGCATGCCTCCTCTTTTTCAGAAGAATTTTCTTCCTAGCNTCTTTAAACAGTGGTGATATCAAATATTCTACTACCCTTTCAATGGAGGTATTTTCTTTTACACAACAACAACAAAAATGCGATGTACTAGAAAAAGCATTCCTTAAAGCTTATTGAGTCATTATGAAGCACTTTGTGTATTTGGAAAATGCTCTATAATCTGAAGTCATTCTATTCAAAAATCCTTTTAAGATAATGTCAATAGCATGCCTCCTCTTTTTCAGAAGAGTTTTCTTCCTAGCTCATCTGAGTGACTTGTTTAAAGAAACTTAACACAAGTGTAGTAACCTTTTCTTAGCAGATTGATGCTTTCTGATTTGATTTAGGCAGTGGCACGTTTTCTCCTCTTCTCCTCTTCTCCTCTAACCAAGGGAGAGGGCCTTGCACAGTGTTCTAGCCTGACATGTATAACCAGAAAATGCAGGAAGAACCCTTGCTGCCTGACTTGTGTTGCAGCCTGAATGTGGTCTCTAATTTGAATCTGTACTACATCTGGTTTGGAGACCCATTGTGACCTAGAGTTAAACTCCAAGGTAAGGAAGGTGTTCCCTCGCACTCCAGATGTGTCTCCAATAGAGACAGATCAGTCCATTTGAGAGAAAAACAGCTTAGGCCTTGGCCTAATACCCAGGATGTCCCCCAAGCAGATGGATGTCATAGGAAGAAGTCAGAGCTGCCCTAGTATGTCTTATTGCTTATATATGTAGCAGTTGCATAATACTGGACATTTCAATTACTGTAAATTAAGGTACAGAATAAATAGCATGTGAACTGTGTTTCACCGAGAGCAGTAAAAGGTGGTCAGTAACATCAAAAGTTTTTGGTATGCAGTAAAATTGAAAGTTTTTTGGCATGCAGAACAGACTTAACAGTAGCTTTGCTAAACTCAGTAATTCCTCCAAAGTATGGGTGATTTTGCCTCCTGGGGAACATTTGGCAATATAGCAAGACATTTTTGGCTGTCACAACTGGGAAATGCTACTGGAATCTAGCAGGCAGAAGGTTAAAGATGCTACTAAACTCCGTACAATGTACACAGGACTGCTTCCCACAACAGAAAAGTGTCAACAGTGCTAATGTTTCTACTCGGCGTGGAATTCTTTTGATCATTTATAGACAAGGGAATAGTGTGATTTAGGATTGGTTGTATTGGCCTTGCTTACTTTTAATCTCTACAATTTCCTTAGGGTAGGCATGCTTTTAGAAAGTTGAAGGTTTAAAGTTAGATGAAAGGTGGTTTATTCTAGGTAACATGTTTTTACTAATGTAGTAAAAACAGTTCTTAGAGAACTGAAACCACGGTCTGGATTAAAACAATACCTTTGGACTTCTACAATGGTACACTGGTAAGAATCCACCTGCCAGTGCAGAAGACATAGGTTCAATCCCTGTTCCCAGAAGATCCCACATGTCGCAGAGCAACTAAGCCTGTGAACCACAACTACTGAAGCTTGTGTGCCTGGAGACTGCTCCACAACAAGAGAAGCCACCACAACCACAAGCCCACACACTGCAACCAAGAGTAGCCCCCACTCACCACAACTAGAGAAAGCCCACTCAACAGCAATTAAGGCCCAGCACAGCCAAAAATAGATTCTTTTTAAAAGCTCTGAAAACAACTACAACACCTTTAACCCTATGAACTAAAAATGCAGGTGCTGTCAACTCAGGTGACAGGAGGAGTTTCTAGAAGCCCTTATAGAGTCTTCCTAAAAGAAGTTGAATTGGCAGCAAGTTATGCAGCAAGAGTCTCCAGCTCCGTGTCCTCTCAGTTATCACCTTGTCCCAACTTCTGCGAGATGTAAAATTTCAACAACAGTGGTACTATTGATAACAATTATTGAAGACCAAATGTAAAATGCATAGAAGAGCAGTTCCTGAGACATATAAAGGCTTAATGATACTTAGCTGATGGCAGTGGGAATCACAGATGAAGTATTAGCCACAGCAAATGATACTACTAAGCCCCTGGTAGTTCCTGAATAGGTTTATCTGGTATTTGGTTTCCTGCTGGGCAGTTCTGCTGTGGTGACCCTCAGTAGTGATGATGACCTCTGGGCTGGATGCCGGAGAGCATCTTTTTATTACATCCTGCTTCTTTTTAACTCAGCCCTCTCATTAAGGGCCATTCCTGAGCTTCAGCTTGCTTTGCCCGTTTTGGGTGAATATAGCCAATGAAAGGAGAAGACTCCTCGCGTGTAAGTCTTTACAGATAAAATTTGTTTAAGGTGTGGATGGACAGAGAGCTTAGCACACTGCCTGGTTTATAGGTTAACTGCTCTGTGAGCACTCTGTTCAGTTCAGTCGCTCAGTCGTGTCCGACTCTGCAACCCCATGAATCGCAGCACGCCAGGCCTCCCTGTCCATCACTAACTCCTGGAGTTTACCCAAACTCACGTCCATTGAGTCGGTGATTCCATCCAGCCATCTCATCTTCTGTCATCCCCTTCTCCTCCTGCCCCCAATCCCTCCCAGCATCAGGGTTTTTTCCAATGAGTCAACTCTTCACATGAGGTGGGCAAAGTATTGGAGTTTCAGCTTTAGCACCAGTCCTTCCAGTGAACACCCAGGACTGATCTTTAGAATGGACTGGTTCGATCCCCTTACAGTCCAAGGGACACTTAAGATTCTTCTCCAACACCACAGTTCAAAAGCATCAATTCTTCGGCGCTCAGCTTTCTTCACAGTCCAACTCTCACATCCATACATGACCAAAGGAAAAACCATATCCTGGACTAGGCAGACCTTTGTTGGCAAAGTAATGTCTCTGCTTTTGAATATGCTATCTAGGTTGGTCATAACTTTCCTTCCAAGGAGTAAGCATCTTTTAATTTCATGGCTGCAGTCACCATCTGCAGTGATTTTGGAGCCCGAAACAATAAAGTCTGACACTGTTTCCACTGTTTCACCATCTATTTCCCATGAAGTGATGGGACCAGATGCCATGATCTTCATTTTCTGAATGTTGAGCTTTAAGCCAACTTTTTCACTCTCCTCTTTCACTTTCATCAAGAGGCTTTTTAGTTCCTCTTCACTTTCTGCCATAAGGGTAGTATCATCTGCATATCTGAGGTGATTGATATTTCTCCCCGCAATCTTGATTCCAGCTTGTGTTTCTTCCAGCCCAGCATTTCTCATGATGTACTCTGCATATAAGTTAAATAAGCAGGGTGACAATATACAGCCTTGATGTACTCCTTTTCCTATTTGGAACCAGTGTTCCATGTCCAGTTCTAACTTTTGCTTCCTGACCTGCATACAGATTTCTCAAGAGGCAGGTCAGGTGGTCTGGTATTCCCATCTCTTGAAGAATTTTCCACAGTTTATTGTGATCCACACAGTCAAAGGCTTTGGGCATAGTCAATAAAGCAGAAATAGATGTTTTCCTGGAACTCTCTTGCTTTTTCGATGATCCAACGGATGTTGGCAATTTGATTTCTGGTTCCTCTGCCTTTTCTAAAACCAGCTTGAACATCTGGAAATTCTAGCTGTGATTATTAGAATATACAAGTGTTTGGACTGGGAAACAAGTTAGAAACTATTTTAGGAGAATAGAGTATGTCCTCCTTGATAGTTCCTTTATGATCTCTGTCATACACCTCCTTATAAAGTAAATAATATTCTTTACAGATGAGAAAACTGAGGCTCTGCAAGCTTAAGTAATATGCCCAAGGTTACCCAGGATGTTATGGCTCTAGATTAACACTAGAAAGATGTCTGCCTCTAAAAGCCATACCTTGGTGCACTTCTTTCTTAGGACCAGGCCTGTGACTTGGTACCTTCCCAGCCTTTATTTAATGCTCAATAAATGTATTGATTGAGTGAAAGGGTGAATTTCCAGTAACATTTCCAGGGTCCTCTAGGATGAGCATGAGTCAATGTGAATTGGTTTTGTTTTTTAGTGTGATTGTAAGTGTAGGTATAAAAAGTGCTTTGGGGCATGCAGAGGTAACTGATCAGAGGTTCCTAAACTTAGCTTTGTCCCACAATTACTGTCTAAGACTGTCCAGGTTTTTTATTTTTTTAAAGCTTCGTGGGTAATTCGGAAATAGCCTTGTCTGGGCACTTAGCTAGAAGGCCCTTTGATTTCCTGGAATTTGGTTCGATTTGCTCTTAATCTGATTAGATCATTATGAAAAGAAATCAGGAAATAAAGAAAAAGTCAGGACTTATCTTGAGAAATTACTTTCGTAAATCTTGATTTATAGTAAATGAAATTTGCCTTATTCTGACCTTGCTAAGAAAATNGTAATTCGGAAATAGCCTTGTCTGGGCACTTAGCTAGAAGGCCCTTTGATTTCCTGGAATTTGGTTCGATTTGCTCTTAACCTGATTAGATCATTATGAAAAGAAATCAGGAAATAAAAAGTCAGGACTTATCTTGAGAAATTACTTTTGTAAATCTTGATTTATAGTAAATGAAATTTGCCTTATTCTGACCTTGCTAAGAAAGTAAGACCTTGATTTTGGAGACCAGGACAATTTGTTTAAAAGCCCAAAAGGAAGTTTTCAGGGTGCTGGGTGATACCTCACCACAGATGCCTTTTAGAATGAGTGCCATAAATGGAAGTGACTCAGCAAAATCAAACAGCAACACTAAGCATTTTACATGAGCAAAGTGTAAACATACACAAGAGGTTAACAAAGGCCCTTTTCTCAAGAAACTCAGTCTTGTTAGGACACTATCATGAAAAGACTCACAAGGTACAGACAGAAGACACGGCAAATGTGAGGAGGGAAGGGACACATGAGTTCAAGTGGAGGGAGGGAAATGGTCATTTAAAATAAATGCCACTTGAATTTCAGCCCCAAAGTGTAAAATGCTTGAAAGTTGGCATCCTTGGCTTCACAACAGGAAAAGCTCAACAAAGTGAAAAAATCAATGACCTACCTTACCTTATCTTAGGCCCACCCATTAGAGAATGGAGGTTGCAGAGCAAACCTCCACCCTCAAATCTGGAGAGACATGCTCATCTAGACAGACATGGTCAAAATCTCTTTACCTCTGAGCAGGAACTGAAACTGGTAGGATCACACATACGGTGATGCTGAATTTGTGGAGGTTGAGTGTGACCTTCCCAGGTGGCACTAGTGGTAAAGAACCCACCTACCAAAGCAAGAGGCATCGAGACATGGATTTGATCCCTGGGTTGGAAAGATCCCCTGGAGAATTAAATGGCAACGAACTCCTGTATTCTTGCCTGGAGAATCCCATGGACAAAGGAGCTTGGCAGGCTACAGTCCATAGGGTCGCAAAGAACACAACTGAAGCGACTGAACACACACACACAAGTGTGGTCTAGCATGAGAGTAACTCCTGGTGACCACAATCTTAGAAGGGCTCCCACATGTACCTAGGGTGTACCTCCAGGAACCCCACCAGATTTCCACAGTGAAGATCAAGACAGACCCCTTATGTCTCTGACAGGAAGAGGAGATGAATGATCAATGTGAAATACCAGAGTCTGCTTTGTTACAATGGCCCGTGCGTGTGTGTGCTCAGTCACTTCAGTTGTCTCCAACTCTTTGGAGCCCACCAGGCTCCTCTGTCCATGAGATTCTCCAGGCAAGAATACTGGAGTGGGTTGCCATGCCTTCCTCCAAGGATCTTCCCGACCCAGGGATTGAACCTGTGTCTCCTGCATTGCAGGCATTACCGCTGAGCCACCAGGAAAACCTATTACAAAGGCCTATCCTCCAGGATAAGCCTTTGCCAGAACCTTATCCCTGATGAGGGACGGGCCTTCCTCCCACACCTCTAGTCTTCCTATCTTACCTAAAGGAAAAATAAAACATGGTCAACAGAGGTCAAGGCTTCAAGGAAATGCTGCAGCCAGAGAAGAGAGGAAGGAGGAGAGGGGGAAGCTGTGCCACTGGAGACTCCTGTGAAGGCCACAGGCCCACTGGGCACTGGACATCTAGAAACTCTAGAAGGTGCTCTTGCCTCCCACTGTAGTACCACACCACACCAGGGCTCCAGAACAATAGCAGAGTATAGCTGTAAGCTGCAGGACAGACTGAGGAGGAGAGGAAGCTAGAGTTAAGAAAGAGAAAAGCATAGAAGCGAGGAATTTGAAGCCTCTGGTACCTAAAATCAGAGTAAACATTAAACAAGTCCACTCCCCAGCCAGATAACCATAAATCTTAAACAGAGAAGACCCACTTATCTAGTGCAACATATGTGGCTTTCAACAAAAAATTCCAAGGTATGCCAAAAAACAAGAAAAAACGTTCAGAAGAAGAAGCAATCATCAGAACCAGAGTCACATATGATACCAGAGTCAGATATGACACTGGAATTATCAGAGGATTTAACTGATTAATATGTTAGAAGCTTTAATGAGGGGGAAAAAACATTCAAGAACAGAAGGGTAATGTAATTAGAGAAATAGAAACTTTAAGACTCAAAGGAAATANTGGCTTTCAACAAAAAATTCCAAGGCATGCCAAAAAACAAGAAAAAACATTCAGAAGAAGAAGCAATCATCAGAACCAGAGTCACATATGATACCAGAGTCAGATATGACACTGGAATTATCAGAGAATTTAACTGATTAATATGTTAGAAGTTTTAATGAGGGGGAAAAAACATTCAAGAACAGAAGGGTAATGTAATTAGAGAAATAGAAACTTTAAGACTCAAAGGAAATACTAGAGATCTAAATCACTGTCATAAAAATGAAGAATGCCTTTTAATGGGCTCATCAGTAGACTCAACATAAAGTAAGTGCATCTCAAGATGTATCAGTAGAAACTGCCCAAACTGAAATGCAAAAAGTAAACAACAGCAAAACAACAAAGCTTTCAAAAACTGTGAGATCATTGCAAAAGGTGTAACGTGTAACTGGAATACCAAAAAAGGACAGAGCAAAACAAATATTTTAAGTTCTAAATGTCTGAGAACTTTCCAAACTTAAAGACAACAAACCACGGATCCAAAAAGCTGAGAAAATACCAAGGTAAATTCAAAACAGTACCGGCATATCATATTCTAACTGCAGAAAATCAAAATGAAAGTGAAAGTCAGTCATGTCTGACACTTTGGGACCCTGTGGACTGTATAGTACTGGAATGGGTAGCTGGTCACTTCTCCAGGGGACCTTCCCAACCCAGGAATCAAGCCCAGGTCTCCTGCATTGCAGGTGGGTTCTTTACCAGCTGAGCCACAAGGGAAGCCCCGAAACACTGGAGCAGATAGCCTATCTCTTCTCCAGGGGATCTTCCTGACCCAGGAATTGAACCGGGATCTCTCGCATCACAGGTGGATTCTTTACCAGCTGAGCTGGTAAAGGGAAGCCTGCAGAAAATCAAAGACCAACGGAAAATCTTGAATAAAGCCGGAGGGAAAGAGTAAGATAAAGGAGAGCTGGTTTGACAGCTTTTGACTGACAAAATTATCAGTCATCTTGAGGCCAGACGTGGTGATATTTGATCATACCTGAGTTCTTAACCTGATGTCTGAATTTGGACAGGAAAAAAAGTTGCATCTTCATATTTAGTTTTTGCTAACTGAAACGTAGCATTTTTTCATTATGAAAATGGGAGCAAACTAGAGTAGCAGTTAAGGATAACTTGTGATTGTCACCAATTTAAAAATGCAGATAGGTTATATCACATACAATGATGCAGATCTTGAAATACTCTGTTTGAAAACTACTGTAGTGATTAGACCCATCCCAAGATCTTATTTAATGTGTTAAAGAAAGGCACATATTTTTCACAGGTTAAAAAAAAATACTTGAATAAATGTATTTCAACAAATGGGTTTCTTTTTGTATTCCTATGTGTTTTATGCTTTTATCATCTGAGTAGGGATCTTTGGCACAAAAAGGTTAGGAACCCTCGGTATAAAAAAATTTGGAACCCTCTTGTCACAGAACATGATTTGGATGCACTTAAGATTGCATGGCATGGGATGGGTTCACCTTGGTGTTCACACATGAAAGGGAGGCTGGGAAACAACCAACCATCGATTGAGAGCTTAGGTTTCAGCCTGGGCTTTTCACATCCATCACCTCATGGAAACCTCAGAATGTTATCCTCGTTTTACCAAAAGAAGAGCTGAGACAGTATAAGTAATTTGTCCAAGGTCACAGAGCCAGAAAAAAGTAACTCTGGGATACATNATTGCATGGCATGGGATGGGTTCACCTTGGTGTTCACACATGAAAGGGAGGCTGGGAAACAACCAACCATCGGTTGAGAGCTTAGGTTTCAGCCTGGGCTTTTCACATCCATCACCTCATGGAAACCTCAGAATGTTATCCTCATTTTACCAAAAGAAGAGCTGAGACAGTATAAGTAATTTGTCCAAGGTCACAGAGCCAGAAAAAAGTAACTCTGGGATACATATCCGGGTCTTTCTGATTCTAAAGCTTGTGCCTGTGCAATGCTGTCTCCCATGTGGACTGCGCAGACTGTTGGCCCTCAGGCCAGGGCCCAGACCAGAGCAGCCTCCCTGACAGCCGAGCCTCTGGCCTCCTGGACAGCGCTGTCCCCTGGGCTCACACGGTTGCCTTGATGCCAGTGTTGTTATCAAAGAGGCCAGTGCAGGCAGAGACTCATTACTGTGATCTAAAAGAAGGCTAAACATTTTAAGAAAATTTAGTTATAAAACTGCAATGGTCATCCCTTCTTGGCACATGTAGACACTGCAGCTTTGTCATTACTTAGCTTTCTCGGTACATTTCCTTTCCTTTCTGGCTAGATTATACTTTAATCCAGTTGTTTTCATGTTCAGTAAATCCAAACCATGTTTAACCGGTTTATTCATGTGAAGAGTCTCTGAGGTGAAGAAAGTTTTGTCTTTTCAACCACACTGGGGATTTGCTGTCTTCTTTCTGCAAAGGGATTTTCCTGGACCTGTAATCTGAACACTTTGACCTGCTGGGGTTTTTTTTTTCCTCACTATGAGCAAATTTGTGAGGCTTGACCCTTTGTGTGCTGGGGAGCAGAGACAATGGCCTTCTGTGAATATCCTCTCCTGAGGACAGTCAGGAGAGGTGACTGAAGTTAGGAATGTTATCCATTTGCTATCACTTCTTCAGAGCCTTGCTGCTTCTGCCCATAGCAGCCACCCCATGTGCCTTGGCTGAACTCTTCAGAATGGACCCACATTCTGTTGGCAGAATTCTAGAGAAGTTTGTTCATGAATATTTTGGAAGTTGACAGTCTGACTTAAACTGAAGTAAACCGGTCTCTCAGACAACAGTCTGTGTTGGTGAAATGACAGGCCCTCATACGCAGTGTCTGGCAGGAGGCTAAATTGGCACACCCTTCACGGAAGGCAACTTGGCAATAAGTATCAAAACTATATGCCCAGGAATTTCACTTCCAGGAATTTATCTCACAGACATACTTTCTGTTTTGAGAAATGATATTTATACAATATAGATATTTTCTCTGTTTATTAATTAAATATCTCAAAACAAGCAACAATTGTCGCCTGGTTGGGTGGACTGGGTGGATGCCCCAAGGATGAAGAGGTGAGAGGAAAAAGCTTTTTTTATTTTGGAATAATTTCAGATCTACAGAAAAGCTGCAAAGGTAATACAAAGAGTTCCTATGCACCCCATCACTCAGTTTCCACTTATCTTATATGACTGAAATATTTTGTCAAAATTAAGAAGCCAGCCCTGGTACATTACTATTAACTAAACTCCAAACTGACTTTCACCAGCTTTTCTGCTAACATGCTTTCTGTCCCAGGATCCCACCCAGAACAACCAGTACATTTATTTGTCATGTCTCTCTAATCTCTTCTGCTCTGTAACATGTATACATACCATTTAGAACTTTTTGGATCTGTATCATATGACTATTAACTATTCAAGAATAAGTAACATTTTTAAATGAACTAGACTTATAAACTCATATGACATTAGAACTGTAAGGAATCTTAGAAGCAATTCCATCCAAGCCTCTCATTTCTCAGATGTATGAAGGGACTTGGCCAAGGCCTCCCCTAACAGCAGACACAGACCCCGACCCCAGGCTAAAAACCTAGACGTGAGCTGAGGACTAGTAGAAAGGGGATAAGCTTTAAAGTCACTCAGACTTGGCTTCCGAGTCCCAGCTCTGTATCCTTGGGCCAGCTCTCTCTTTTGTCTGGATTCTTTTGTTCAACATAACGTTTTAAAATTCAGTCATGTTGTGCATGTGTCAGTAATTTGCTTAAAAGACCAAACAAAGGAAAAAACAGTTCTTTAAGGGAGCAGTCATGATTTCTAAGAATTTGTTGAGAAAATGTGTTGGGACTTCCCTGGTGGTAAGAATCCACCTTCCAATGGGATGTGGGTTCAATCCCTGACCAGGGAGCTAAGATCCCACATGTTTTGGGCCAACCCAGGTGCCGCAACTAAGACTCAATGCAGCCAAGTAATTTTTTTTTTTTTTTT